>VOPJ01006317.1:5093-103690 GCA_014673585.1 Semibalanus balanoides
ATATTAAGAGTTTGTGGTAAAATGTCGCTGGTGACCTCAGATGACCTCAGCTGACCTTGCAGAGGTCACTGAGCAACAATTTCACCTGTTAAATCAATAATTTCACTCTAATTAATCTCAAAGTGGCTTATATTGCAGCTTAAAACCTACGCGTGACACATAAGCCACATTCAGTGCCATCATGGGACAAATTATTAATATTGTGTTGGTGAATAGAGAAAAACGAGTTAATTTGAGCAATTAAAAAGCACATTTATAGAAAACACCTATCTCCAATTTTTATCCTGTGCAAAGACAGCTTACCAAATAATATTATAAAAATATAAACAACATTATTTTCACTGCGCTCGTTTAAAGGTCAGGTCAGGTCACCAGAGGTCAAAGGTCATTTAATCAGAATCAACACAAAAATAAAAACTGTGCCTGGAATGATGTTCCTTACTTCATTGCCATTCAGAAAATGTATGGTTTTCTAGGAATTGGATAATTTGTTGTGGAGTTATTGGCTAATTGGCTAAGTCATGCAAGGTGCCCTCACGAAAATGCCGGAGGCTATAACTCGGCAGCCGTAGCTCCAATCAAGCTGAAACTCGCATAGCGCGATTCAGCGCCCCAGATAACCCCTGTAACGGAGTTTCATCGAAATTGGAGATGGAGGGTGTTAATTTGTTTTCGCTTGTCGATCTGTCCCGGAATGCCCCAGGGGTGAGAGGGGCGCACCTCAGCAACAGGGGTGAAGGGCTAGCTGCAACACTTAAGCTTCTGGCAACTCCTTGCAGGACCTACTTCTCAAATATCGAATGACAAGGCATCAGTTACAACCCACACACCATCATCAACACCGTTTTGCATCTCACACTGAGTATCCGCGTGTTTCAGGCAACTTGAACTTGAAGGGCGGCCAGTCTGGCTCTGAGAAGAAGGTGCTGGCCCCGGGCCCAGTGACGGTGGCTGGACGACGCCGGCTGCCACGCCGCCGACGACTCAGGAAGCTGAAGGTGCGGTTCGGCCCCCGGAGACGGCCGAGAGTGAGGCCCTCTGGGCGGCCCAGGGTCAGGCCCGCCGAGCCATGAGGATGCCGTGATGGGGTCGCTGCCCCGCCCGGCTGTGGAGCAACACTGGGGAGAAGGCTGCAGCAAGACAGCAGGTGGTGTTACAGGGGACGGGCAGACGACTCGACTATAACTGCGCAGCGTGCTTTGTGCCTTCCTGCGTCAGCCTATAGGCTCGATTCTGATCCGGATGTGTTTAGACGCCATCGAAAGCTGCTGCCAAGAATACCGAATGCGATGTGTAAATAGACAACTATCTAATTCGATCGCCTCTGTGCTAAGCTGTACAGTGTACTGAGTCGCTTCTGACCTGTCCTGTCCGGTTCTGCTCGCCCGCCGTGGTGGTTATCACGTCTGGCTCGCGACGCTTGCTTGTCCCGTGTTTCCGTCCCATACCGGGCCGACTCACAGCCGTGCGGACTCTCAGTCGCGCTGGCTGTTCGATCCGGTGTAACGTGGTAAAGTCGCCGGAAACTATCCTTTATCGGACAGGAACCGCGAACATGTCGGTAGGATGGGACTGGCTGCGCCGAATACGAATGCATGCGAAAAAGAACTTGCTTTAAGGTGATGTGTGCCAAGGCCCAAGAAAAGCATATCGTTCCTCAATGGATCTTGTTTGCCCTCGAGAGCTTTGATAGTGATGACTGGTGTCTACGGATAAGCGTAGTCTATCTTAGTCTCTGTGTCTGCGGGAATGTCTGATAAACACGTATGCTGTTGAAACTCGTATATTCAGTAACGGAACACGTTATCACGCTTAATGGCTCAACATAAGATGACGAGCTCCGTTGACACGTGAGTATCGTTCCTATAGTCAGAGTCGCAGGTTCGATATGTATTTCTTTGCCATCCCGATTGCGTCATATAACTAACGCGCTTAATGCTTTCCATCAATGTTTGTCATGCTATGGTCATCTAAAATGCGGTCATAATCTACCACTGCATTATTATAGGTATATAATTATTTCCTTAAAATAAACAGCCACGATAATATTATGCAAATTGCATCGTGTTTTCATAACAATATTGCATGTGAATTAATATCGTCACAATGTTCATTTTATCCCGACAGAGGTCATCATCAAGAACAATGGCACTTGAACGGCCGTCACATTTGAGCGTTCATGACATTATATATCATCTAACAGGTCAACCGGCTAACATTCACAAACCCTTTCAACTCATACCGAGACGAATTATCCTACACATCACAGATACCACACATTCACCCACATACATAGGACCTAGTTGCCAGCTCTGCTACGAGCCAGCCGCACCGCTGACGGCGCGCGGAGGAGCCGTCGTCAAGAGCCACCGTCGCTGACGGGCCGCATGAACGGCACCTTATGTCGGTACCACTCCGGCACCAGACTGGAGAGCAGGATGTGTGTGAAGATAGCCGTCAGTCCCCAGACGCGGTGCGGCCCGTTCAGGAACACCGGCAGCGAGTAGCCGATCGTTCCGTCCGCGCCGCCACTGCGTGTGTCCCGAGTTCTCCGGCCGACAGAGGTGCTCCAGCGACAGGAAGAACACCTGCCTCCACCTCGTCCGGCTGCGGCCGCAGCGTCTCCACCTCCACATCTCCCCACATCGGCCACGAACGCCGCCACCAGCTTGCCGCCGAAGCGGGACTGCAGCGGCGGCATGCTAGCCCAGAGCCGGTCCCTCGACCACCTTCAGTCCGATCTCCTCCTCGGTCTCCCGCAGCGCGGTGGCCAGAGGGTCGGCGTCGGAGCGGTCACAGTTGCCGCCCGGGAACGACACCTCACCGGCGTGTTTGTTAAGAGCTGACGAGCGCAGCGTGTAGAGCAGGCCGGGCTGGCCGTCCACGCGGCACAGAGGAGCCAGCACGGCCGCCCCCGTCTCACCGTCGGCGGTCCGGAACGGCATCCGCACGTTAGACAGACGAGCTACGAAGGCCTCGCGCCGCTCCGGAGAAAGCACCTCGGCTGTCAGCGGCGGCAGCGGCGGCGGCGGCGGCGGTGCCGAGGCGGCGCTCAGGGCGCGGCCAGGCGCCACCGACAGCCGGCGAGCGGAGCGGAGCAACATCAGACGAGGTCACAGCTGGCCGACCCAGGTCACTCGTCAGCCCTGCAGGGGCCGGGACGGAGGCTGTGTCAGGTCAGCCGCAACGGTACACAGAAAAGAGGCGGAAACGATACGCGAATATGAAACATATCTACACCAAATATGCACGGACACAGACAAATTCTGATAGATGATAAACTTGTGGCGATCAGTTTTGCGATCGAATAAGTAGCGAGTAATGTGTCGTAAATGGCAAGCGGTTTCATCCAGTGATCCAAAGCTTTTTTAAATCGATGATGTTTCACTCATTTGTTGCTTAGTGTATAGTGCCCTGCTTAGGACATATATCGGGGATACCTGAATTTGATTGTTCAATGTTCAAGGACATGACTGATCCTACAGTAGGCAGCAGCTGTATATAAATATTTGCTGCTGAGGTTTTCTGCGTCTATCCAATATCGTGAGGGCAAAGCTAACACGCGCTTGACCGGGGAAGGGGGGAATATTGCTCCCCCCCGACGAGTTTTCGCGATAGCTCAATACACAATGGCGCTATCAACGTGAAAACTTTCGGCCAACCTTCTAGCCGCACAATCAATTTAGCAATCTTCAAGTAAGAAAAAGAAGAAAATTTCGTCGATCAATTTTTTGAAGTCTTTACAAATTTTGTGACGTCACTACACAGAAATTTGATGATCAAAATCAGGTTAACTTAACCCTATTTACTGCGGGTGGGGGGGCGTAAATCCGGCCCCCTTGAGGTTTTTCGCGTACTGGGTCATTTCATAACTCAACATCAGAGTCTTCAAATCTTGCTGGCATTTTTCCTAACATTTCATTTGCGGCATCGATGGTGGTATAACTTTTTTCCAAAATTGATTCATTAGGAGGGGGTCCAGGACAGTTCCTTTAGGGGGGCGTGTTCGGCGAGCCGTTTTGACACAAGAATTCTTTGTGCAATGGTTAAGCACTCATGGGAGAGTCGTGTGTTGTAAGAGAAGTGTTAGCAAAAACAGACATCGTAGAAATTGTTGTTTTTCGAGATGGCTATCTCGAAATTTCATTTTTTTTTACGTATTTTTTTTCACAAAATGATGCAAGTTTTTTTATTTTTAAGACGTTTAAAAAAAAAACATGATTGTATGTGAGAGAAAACATGCAAATAATATGTGTTGAAGTTTCAGGGTGATATCTAATATTTGGATGACGCTGATGTCAGGGTAAATGCTAACCTTCCAAATATAAGTATATGGTGAAAAATGAAAACGAGGGTTTAAATACATTGCATCAATCCTAATTATTTCAGTATCATGTCATCTTAGGCCCTTCTTTGATGAAAGGGATGAATTTTTTTAGTCAGTGACCTTTTTAAGGTCATTCAAGGTCACCAACACCTTTTTTTTATCAATAGCTCGTGACAAGAAATCAATAGAGACTCACAAATGGTATCAAAATGTTGTCTCGTCAAATACGCGTCTATTGTAATATGCATTTTGAATCGACTTACGTCACCTTGACCTTGAAAGCTTGACCCGGGGTCAAAATTTTTCGATTTGAAAAAGTTGATATGATTCGAACCGAAATGCGAGAGAAACACGATGTTACCAAAAATATAAGTGCTGTATATACTTAAGATAAAAGTTATTAAACGAACAAACATTTGCCTCAAAAACAGTTTTTTTTTTTTAACAATTTGTTGAACCTCTAGAGTCCAAACCATTGAACTGAGGTCATTTTAATGTGCCTCATGAGTGAAGACAATCACAAACCGCTTTTACAGTGATTTTTTTTTTTGCAGATTCTCCTAGCTGGCCATAGTTCCGAATATGGCAAGGTTTCCTGAAATATCATGTTTTGACAAAAAACAATTTTTTGATGACGTCATTTGGACTTGAAGATAATGAACCCAAGGTCACCAAAATTTGACAAAATTAGGGTTGCATTGTCGACCTTAGTCACACAACCACAAGTTTCATGTTTCTAGCTCTTATGCAGCGGAGATCTTGAAGGGGGGGGGGCGAATAGCCCCCCGACAGATTCGTATATTTTTCCATCCCTCCAGGAATGGGTTAAATAGGCGTACAAAAGACCACATTTTGACGTAGAAATGCAAAACCAAAACACGTCAACAGATAGAAAATGTCGAGGCCTACGAAACGACTATCACGGATTTGTTATTTATTTTTTATATTGACCCCCATTATTTGGGGGGGAATGGCTACAACATCACAATCCGCAAAGGTGTTAAAAAACGGAATATATGTCGGAGAACCACATGAAAAATACTTAAACAAAATTTAAAAATAATATCTATATTTTTTACTTATGGCTTCCTAAGCATGGTAAGTCATGACGTCATATTTTTTACTTTCTTTGACAAGATAAAGACAAAAAATGTCATCACTGTACTTCTGAAATAAAATTCATCATTTAAATACATGCCTTTTTTTGCTGAGGTTGATCAATTTCAAATTTTGACCTGTTGTGACCTGAACTCCACTTAAATGAGTTCAGATTGTAAAATAATTAACACTATCGAATTATACGTATAAGATAGCCCATCAAACGTGTGTCACATAACTTTCGAAAACCTTTGGCGGATAGTGACTTTTTGTGACCTGACTTGAACTTTGCCAAAAATTTCAATTTTAGTTCATGCCAGGATGTGTAATGAGACGCTTTGGGAGCACCTTGGGGGGGGTGATCATGGTCGCAATCAAAGGCACTGGATGAAGGCATGGTCCATAAACTAAAATATATCGATTTCGACCTTTGACCCGACCTTGACCTGATGTGACCTCGATTCCAAAATTTCGAGTATGCATTACATGCGTCTCAATGAGAGCTTTCGAGCGCCGCCTTGTGCGTCTCACTGCGATGATTGCTTCCGGATATAACGAGGGGGATATTCCCTTGGCAAACTAGTAGGTACCTACCTAATGTTTGTTTATTGGGATTTTTGGGCGCGCCGACAACTAAGGTCAATTTGCGCCCACCCAACAAACTAGTAATGGAAGACCGTTAACAGTGTCGACATCGTATTATCGTTATCGTAGTAGTGCATAATTCAAGACTCAATCTAGTTCACATGAGGGCGATTCCGACTTCTTCGGATAGCTTCACCAAACCAATACGAACGAATCGCGGCTTATATTTGACCCAACAACTCATCATCACACGTGGAGTACATATCCATAACTGAACAACAGCCACAAGAAGGCACACACTTGATATTTTGACGAGAGCAAACTATTGAAATGGCACATGGAGTACTGCTAAGTCCCACCCCAAACAACCGAAACCATTGCCGGGGAACAACAAAAACGTTACACCGGTACTGTCACATTATGCCAAGTAGCAATGGTGATCAATTCCAATCAATCTAACATGAGTTACAAAAACATGCACAAATCCTGTGAGCACGGTGTGACAAAGAGGGTGGGCAAAATGACTAGCATTTCCTAACCATCTTCGTTTCAATGTTTCATAACAATCACCGCAATGGATCACCAGTGTCACCACCTGTCCACACAGCCTGACAGCAGTCACCACCAGTCCTGGTGAGCAGCCTGACAGCAGTCACCACCAGTCCTGGTGAGCAGCCTGACAGAGGCCCGACTGTCCAGTCTCATACCCGCCTCTGTCGCAGCGGCAGGTGACGCCAGGGTGGCCGGTGACGCGCCGAGCGCCACCCCACCTCCTCCACCCCCACCACCGCCGTCCAGCGCCACCTCCCCACCCAGACACTGTTGCAGGGTGAGCACATCCTCCGTCAGGTAGGCGTCGTGTGTCCACGGCGGCTCCTGAGCGCCGTCAGCGCCGCGGCTGAGCTGGCATGCGCCAGCCAGGCGGCCACCACCCTCTTCACCTCCGTCTCCTTCAGGTAGAGCGGCAGGAGGTGGGCGGCGGCGGCGTCACAGCGGGCCGCGTCCCAGGCGGTCGGTGGGCCGGGGGTGGTGTCACCGCGCCCCGCCACCGTCTCCTCCAGCCGCCGCAGGGCCGACAGCGTGTCAGCAGCGATCTGCAGCCTCTCCAGCTGCTGCTGGAGCTGAGTGACGGCGGCGGCCAGCCGGCGGCACGGCTCGGCCATAGTCGCCGGGTAGCCCTCGTCAGCAGCGCCGCCGCCTGTCTCCCAGGGCTGGGCGGCGCGCTCCAGTGCACCGCCGCGGCCGGAGCAGATCCGAGACAGGAGCGCGGAGCCGGCGGCACGCTGCTCCATCCAGCCGGCTTCGGCCGCCGCCCAGCTGGTCCGCGCCCGCTGCAGGCGGTACGCAGCGTCCGAGGAGAGACTCATGGCGATGGTGTGGGAGCCGGAGTCACTGCCAGGACTCAGCTTCTTCCACAACTGGTCTCAGAACTCTGCCTGATCAGTTTACTGCTGGCAAGGATTCAATAACTGAAACGGTTGGTCCAACGTTGGTGTCTGATTTGAGCATTATCTATTTTAGAGAAACAACTATAATTGCGAATGTGACTTAGTTCGAATTTGGTCAAAATTGGTGTTAATTTAACCTTTTGGACCAGTGAAAACACAAATGGTCCCATTTACATACAAATTTGATCAGTAAACAGACCTGCCACTACTTAGCAGGGTTCCTAAAGAACACAAAAATAGGCTCTTATACAGCAGCTATAGAGGGCCATTCTTGTTCCGGTGGGCTGAGATTCAATTATGAGCTTAACATAAATAATTTCATCCACTAGGGTAAAGGTCAAGTTACCAGACATGTACAAATGACAGACTTCATATTATTGAATAATCATTGGGGCTTTACATCCCAGTGCTATTTATTTATCAAGGATTACAGGCATGACAGTCATACATATCGGTTGGAGCTTGGGTCTGAAGGAGCAGTTAAGAATCAAACTTGGGACCTTTCAGTCACCCATCAAAGGCTCTGTCTGGTAGGTACACTATTGCCGCCCCTATATACTATTTTATGTAAGCCTTCCTACCATATACATATATATATATATATATATATATATATATATATATGTACTGTAGCATGCAATTTGAGCTCTCTAAAGAGCCTGGTGATTGGACCTTTGCACTTAACTACAAATATGGGCCCATTGTAGCCTTTTAACTTCCTTCGAGAGTAGGAATAAGTAAGTTGTGGGTATCACCAAATCAAAGGGGACCCATCAATAATGTAGATAACCAGCCTTGGATCAGCCACACCATGAACAAAACACATTGATATACAGGACAGATTCAAGAAATTCAATGAAGACATGGCCCTTCCATAACCACAAACAAAAATAGACATTAGGTACCTACCTCATTTGGAAGAAAAGCTTAGTTTTGATAACTAGCTTAGGTAATACCTTATGTTTCACTAACAGAAATTTGTTTTATATAACTTCACAATGCAGAGACTCATGCTTTGTTAAGTTATATAAAACAAAGCACCAAAATACAGATGTATTATCATTTATCATGCAATTTTGCCATAACTTAGCACATGGCAGTGGGCAGAGGCGAGGTAATGCAGGTCATTAATACCATACAGCTGGCTCTTTGCAGTCGATTTAAAAGGTACATCAACATAGCATGCAGAAAGGAGAAGATGGACCCACCTTTTAAATTGTCACAACACAACTTGAACTATTGCTGTTCTCCGAATTTCGTTTATACCTAATTGAAACAATTGCGCAAATTATGACAACAAGTACTCATGTAGCACCTTTTAGACAGCATCGATTATATGAAATAATAGATACACTAACATAAATTAAAAGAGCACAAATTTACAGATAAACGAATACAAATACCGTCAAAATGACTGCATAAAACACAAAACGCTTTCAAAACAAAATTACACATTCATCTTGTGCACAGTCAGCTTCGAGGTAATAAAATGCATTGCCTCAAGTGACGTCATGGTAAAATTCCTTTACTTAATTATTGTACACAAAAGCAATGAAAAGAAAAGCAAACGAATCCAACCAAAATATATGCATTTTCACCATGTTCATAGTCTCTAAAAATAAATGTTAGGAAATACAGGGATCAAATACAAATAATTGATCTGGTTGATAGCATTCATAAATACTACTTTACATTTGCTAAGCGTAGATGATTTCATTAATTTCCGAGTTTGCCTATGGAACGCATCTATATTTACTGAAGAAACATCGAAAATATATGTAATTTTGTTAAAAAATACACCGAATAGATGTACCATGCTACGTTTTCGTACTAAATTTATTTTCATTCATGAAAGCATTGTTTTAGATTTTCGGATACTGAGAGTTTTTACTGTATCCCTTCATATATGGCATCAAAATGCGCCGCTGCCGCAATCTAGTGCCCAGCCTTCTTTGAGGTCGACACGTTCGGGATTATGCGAGTTGTTCTGCAGTGGAATATTTCAATTTGTTTCAGTTTCGATTTTCCAGCGATGTGTCGAAGTTTTACGCTCTCATACTTTACCTCTCGGTGACCAATAGTGTGCGATTTCCCAGCTGTAAAGACATTTTGCTGGCGATGTGTGTATGCTGCATCTACGTGTATTCTTTATGACCGCAAGCCTCCGAATCGTAGTCAAGTTGCTTTACTACATCGTCATCAACATTGCATCGATAGGAATTCTTACAAAATGAATTAAGATGACAAGTAATGGTGCTCCTGAACTTTCTTTGGTGGGGTCTTTCCCCACCAATGAGGCAACCAAGAGTTTCATTTATCATCCAACATTGAATGTTATCTTGCTGATAACCAAAGACTCAAACATCAGGGTTCTTGACCTGCACTCTGGTCAGACTCTTCATGTAGCTGAATCACCAGCTAAAGGTAAGGATGAGTGACTGGTATTGTTTTCTGTGGATTTTTTTACATTATTTTACCTGAATTTGGAGAATGTTGGAAAAACAAGTCCCTTTGGAAGTGTCTGCAGGGGTGGTTGTATTGAAACTGGTAGAGTCCTGAGGCCTGTTCAATGGGTCTGGGCCCTGCGGCCACCACAGCTCATGCAGCCAATAAGGCAGCTTAATTTGAACAACTTCAATACTTTTGTGGCAGCTGTTAGCGTCTGATAGATTGTGTGTGTAACGTTTGCAACAAATAGGTAATTTCATGGAAACCCTGTAGTTTCCTAAAACTACTTTACTACATGAACATCTATGTGTCACTGTGAGTTGTTATTTTTGGGTAAGGAACCACCAGTGAACTGTGATGCCAATACAACAGTGCAACTATTGTCAGGCTCTTTTCATTGATATCAAAGTTCTCTTGTGACTGCTCCTGAGCAACCACAGGAGCAGCAGAAAGTGTGATATCACTCCTCCGGACTTGCTCTTTCATCATTGGCTGATGGTGAAATACTGCCTTTATGGCCGCATGGACCGCAGCACCTTGAACAGGCCTTTAGATTGGTGATAAGAATGTCCTCATTTTGAGCCCCCATGGACATAAGCACAATCTATGTAATGCTAGACAATAGTTGTGTCTGAATCCTTTCCTAATATGTAAGAGCTATGACATTTTAATCCTCAATAATTAATTATTGTAGCCATCTGCTCTTCATCTATCATTGCTTTGAAACATGTACAGCTGACATCTGGTCTGGGGTTTGATTGACTCCTCAAACCTAGAATGACTTCTGTGACAATAGGTAACAGCAGCTTCTAATAACCTGAGCAGTTGAGGAACCCACAATTTCCTCCAACAGCAGATTCTACAGGTGACTTACCTTTGTCATGTCAACAATTAATTACATATTAAGAAGTTGGCTCTTGCTGCTTTTTCCCATCAGTATCAATCAGCATCAATGTTTTGTTTAGCTGGTGTCAATGCTGTCACTGGTCAGTGTTTACATTTGTATAATGTATAAGTAACAATGTAGATGAGAATGTAAATACAATTTCAATAGTAATTTGTAAAGATCCTAAATATCTTACATCATACAAATAGGCTTGACAATATGCACTTGGACCTGGAGTCATTAGAATAAATATTAACAATGAGTGATATGAAGAGTATCATTGAATACCAAATGAACAGATAATTAGTAACCTGAATAATACTTCCTCAAATGAATACTTGGACTAGTTTGTGGTATGAAAAGATGTGTATGCCCATTGATAAGATATCTAAGCACTTAAAAATGGATTGCTGAAGACATGATAATAGACAGGTACACAGATAACAGGAGACTTGCTATCTCTGTCTCCTGTTATCTGTGATAGGTACAATGGTCAATGCATGTTCAGCGATAGGAATGCATATACATGCAAAACTAAAACCTTTAAATAACACTAATCCTTAAATACTGTAATCTAACAACTAACCTAACATTCGTCTTTTACGATTGTCCATTAAATTATCATTTGTGACTTGATCAACTTCATGACATGAAATGTACAGCTTATGGTCTGATGATAAATTCCCACAAGTACATTTCTAGTTACTGCTTATGGAAATTAATCATTTTGTTTGCATGATTAATTATTTGAAATGAATCATTAGTACTGCATCCCTTTTAACTAGAGAATGATCACTTCTTTAATGATGCAATAATCAAACAAATCTTTGACCATGTTCTTTGGCTGCAATTGACTTGAAGCATTTTTCCCTTCAATATATTTTGGTTCAATTATTCAACACATACATTGTTCTGTTGCACCCAATTCTGGCATTCCAGCTGAACAGGGAAATACACAAGTTAAATGCACTTTTGCTAGGGTTCATTGCTTGACAAACTGTAATTTGTATGCCCAATGAGGTGCTTGCTCAATGTGGTGAAGGATGTGTATAGTGAGTAGTGTTTAGTCAGTCATTATACAGTCAAGGAACTTATCAGTATTGGTGGTTTAGGGCTTCAGGGCACAATCCATCATGTCTACTACATGTCAATCCACCATGCAAACTAAACAGTTCAGCATAAATACAATCTTCATGTGTCACATGCCATATTTCTGAACATGTATGGAGCACAGTATTGACAATATGGACGTAGGAGGTACTTAACCTTCATCTCCTGCCAGGCCTTATTCTGATCAGTCAGTCATACTCAAGGGGTGCTCTGTAGGGTCACTATATATTATGAGTGATGTGTATGTACAGTCGGTCTATTATGTATGTTCCCCTTTTAGTTTCTAGAACTCATCTAATTTCACTTTTGTGTATATGAAGGACTGATTTAAGGGAGTATGTGGTACCTGCCTAGGCAGGAACCACATGTTCTCTTGTATCAGTCCTTCATGTACACAAAAGTGGAATTAGATGAGTTTTATAAACTAAAAAAAGGAAACATTCATGATAGACCAACTGTACCTACTTGGTTTCTATCTGGTCCAGTGTCATAAATGCCTTGGAAAATACAACATTTTAGTTTATAAGAACATTGGTGTAGGGTGTAGACTCCATGTCGATCCAATAATACATGGCAATAAATTAAAGCAGAGGATGACAAATCACACTATTTGTTCACTCAAATTGGACCTTAAGGTAAACTTTGACTTTATTTGTATTTGAGTGATACAAATCCAAAGAAACCAGAAGGTGGAGTTCAAAACCTGTCCCTGTTTGACCTGGGAGGTTGAAGGTTAACCCTCGCCCGGGTAGGGGGGTGGTGAATGCCATTCCCTCGGTTTTTCCAGAATAACTCGCGTAAATATCAACTGATCGCGATGGAACTTTCAGTACCGTAATTTTTAACAATTTGACACATGCTCTGAAAATGTCAAATTTCCAACTCTCACACCCGTGACCTATGACCTGTTCATCAAGGTCATGTCAAGCGAAACTGGCGTCCCGTAGTATCGATCCTTGTTACATGTGCAGTTTCCGAGTGTTTGGCGCTCAGGAGCAAATGCAAAGGTGTTTCCAGGTAACAGGTGTGTCTTCTGCTAAGATTGTGACCTCGACTGACCTTTTCTGAGGTCATCCGAGGTCACTGACCTCAGATGACCTCAGATCACTTTTTTTTTGCTTCTGGCCACTTTTAGGACAGCTCTTGACGCTGATTTCAACTATTGGAGCCTTTTGAAATAATTATATGTTTCACTGAGGTCATGCGCTTCCAAAGGTCAACCGAGGTCACTGACCTCAGATGACATGACCTTTTTGGTATTTGGCCGTTTTTAGGTCATTGTGTGACGCTGATTTCAATTTTGACGTGTATTAAGCATACTAAGACGTTCCTTTGCTATTTTGGCTCGATCAGTTTTCAATTTTCACACATTAACAATTTGTGACATTTTGGTCTTTGACATGACCTCAGAGGTCACCTATTGACCCAGGACCTTAGAATCATATGTCAATGGCTTCCTCTTGTCACAAGCAACACGCTCGTTTTTTTAATCGAAGCTCTAGCTCAATTAGGGGGCGAAACGCCTAGAGCGGGGGGGGGCGTACCCTCCCCCAGGACACGCAACGATCTTCACGCAGCGATCTTGCCCTACCCGGGCGAGGGTTAAACAAAGAGGACAGGTGTTTAACTAGGGACATGTTACCAACATATAGCTCATGTCACTAGCTGGGTTTGATCTCAAAATGTGTTTATTTAATTTTGTTCTCTGCAACTTATTCCAAAGTTCTTACCTTCAACGTTTGCTTGAAGCTTATGCACTGTTTACATGTGTGTCATGTTTGTTGTGCTATAAATAATCATACAATGCGATGCATGCTGTTTTGATAACAAATCAACTGATGAATTAATTATCAATTTGGTCTACTAGTAAATTTTGATAGCCACAGGATTACATAAGCTATTTTATTCGCCATCTACCCTGACAGCTGTGGTGCTCTTAAGTCCCAATCACCATCCTCAACAAGGCTACTGTCCTGTATGACATGCCCCCAATTGCCAATTGTCAACATGTTCATATTTTAGTAAGACTTTAGGGTCATACTTTTTGTAATTTTTACTCAGGTTTGAAAGTAAGTTATGTATTTTTCGAAGTTTCAAAAGCTTATTGAGATGGTTAAACCAATATTTCAGCGCTCATCGTGGCGCCTTTCTCAGCGAGTGAGCGGTGCAGCTATTGATCAGCTCACTCTCACTGGGAAAGGCGCCAAGATGAGCGCTCAAGTATGTGTGCTTTACTACTTGATACTAGGTTCTAATTGAAACTTCTAAATATTAGTGAAGTACGGAAGCTAATATTGTATATCAAAGCAAATCTGATTGAATGTTACCGCAGCATTGGCTCTAATTAAAGCTTTCCCTTTGGCTAATTAAAGCTTTCCCTTTGGAACATTCTCGCTCATCATGGCCAACAACTTACTCAGAGACAAGACACCACTGTCCCAAACCAACGTAGTGTACAGTTTAAATGCCAACAGGGGGGGCTGCGCACTCCTACCTTGGCGAGCATGTACGTTGGGAAGGACAGTCGGAACACACTGGACCCGCCTGCAGAAACCACAAGTACAAGGGAGCGCCACACACATACCGACGGCACCATCCGACCACTGACGAAGAAGCTGCCTGGAAGAGTGCACCACTGTTCCTCTGCTCAGCAAGAGACAGGAAAAACGTCTTTGCGTTCATGCGTGCGCTGGAAGGTCCCCGGTATTTAATCGCCAGTATAATTTAAATGTTATCTTAGTTTGTTTCACGGCCCGAGGACTTTTGTTAGGTTAGTGGCGTGCTTCCTGTAATGGAAGTGAAGTCGGGTGATGATCTCGTGAAAATGTCGCATGTTTTTTAATTTTGTGTCATTTAAACTTTTCAAATTTATTCAAAATAACGATATATATATATATTTGTACTCTTGTTGTGTATGACTATAACTTGTTCCTATTATTGTAAAAATGGTGACCTAGGATGTGTAATATGTTTATTTATGTTGCGCCAATATATTAATGTAATTTGTAACTTCTTGCAACGACAGTTTCGCTGAAGATGGTATAGTGAATATATCGAAACCGGTCCGAAAATGATTTTAACTAGAGTAATTGTAATTGTAATTTGATATCACCATGGAACTGCAATTTGAAGAAAGAGAAGTGTCTGTAGAAGAAAGAGACGTATACGAAAGTCGAGGCCAAAGGGGAAAGCTTTAAATTAGAGCCAATGCTGCACCAGACTCGGGTAAATCAATCAGATTTGCTTTGTAACAATCTTTCGCTACAACCTGACTGACCGCCCCGAACTTCCTAATTATTTATATTTTCATTTAGTTGTAGTTAGTAGTCGCAGCCGTATGTATTTTAGCATGGTTCTTATTGTTAACGTTTATTGACATATATATAAGCGTCAACTCCTCATATTTAATTTATGATGACAAGACCGCGTTTCGTAAAGTTACTTCTCAGTGGTCATTCAAAGAAGCGATATAAAAACAGATGATCGACACTTTCAAAAATAACATGCAAAGGTTCATTACCACACTGATTGTTTCGATCTACCAGTTTTCTATTAGGCGAAGCAATCAGGTTTACCTTACCACATCTAATTTATGAATATTGCCAAAATTAATTTTGAAGTCATTTCAGACCAAAGCTTATTCTTTCCGGGATCTTCGGATTCATACAGTCCTGGTACTTCCAGTACTGCAGCTTTCCACGCATTCTGAGCCGTTTCAAGATGCATGTTTATGCGGTTTACGTAAAACCTAAAAACATGGTTTTAAGGAGTGACTGCATCAGCATCGCGCGCACCCGGTGCTGATTGTAGTCACTCCTTTAAACCATGTTTATGGTTACGTAAACCGCATAAACATGAATCTTGATCACGGCCTTGTTTTCTTATCTATCTGCTTGCTTTACGCTAATAGGAAACTGGTAGACGAAACAATCACGTGTGGTGAATGAACTTTGCATGTATTTTTGAAGTGTCGATCATCTGTTTTTATATGTCCTTTTTTAATGACCAACTGAGGGAGTAACTTTACGAAACGCGTCTTGGTCATCAATAAATTAATATGAGGAGTTGACTGTTTATATACATGTTTCTTATGTTAAATTAGCTTTGGAGACCATTCCCGGAACTGGCAGGCCGTGTTCGAGCCGCTTCGGCGCTCGCTTTTTGCCCCTGATTGGGCTGGCTTGCGGCCGGTGGCAGCGGTCGCATTCAAGGTCAGATGACTTCAGAGGGCGGGGCGGACCGTGTCCAGGGCCCTGATCGATGTGTCGCCAGCACGTTTGTCAGTCCATAGCACCTATGCATAGCACGGCCCAGTATAGGCAGAATAATGGGCCGTGCTATGCATTGGTGCTATGGGGCTGACAAACGTGCTGGCGACACATCGGTCAGGGCCCCGGTATGTCGGGCATGTACAACTTTCGCCCCTAAATTCTGCCGGTTACCATGAATTGCGCGATCGGGCGGTGGGGTCAGGGCCTGCGCAACAAGCTCTGATAGGCGCGGGCTATGCCCTCGGAAATCCATCCATTCAAAAGGTTCGCACTACATTTATAAACAAATACACAATTGCTGCGATAGGGCATGTTTGTGGCCTGTATTGGGCTGTATTACCCTTTATGATCCTGATTCGTAACATAATGCCAGGCAGAAAATGGACAGTGTTGGCCTAGTCTAGATTAGTTTTATGAAGCAACATTAACCAAGAATTCCAAACAGAACTGCTGAAAGTAAACCAGTATCGCTGTATGTTCCTGATCATCGGACAAGCGTCTGACTCTCTCCTGAAGGTCTGGATGTCCGGAAGATAGCAGACTTCGGAAATACCAGCTCTCGTAAGATACATTCTGGTCGATTGGTTACGATAAGTTGCCACGTTCAAATAATCAGCGGTAGATCAGTATACCCCAAACTCACGATAAAATACCGGGTGACAAATACACAGCCGCGCAAGTCTTGTCTTCCTTCCCGCCATATGCACCCAACCTGTTGCCGGCTCTATTCACATCCTAAACTAATTGGCATTTTTCCACCTATTCCCTTCGCCTCTACGACGACTCACATCCTGCAACTCCTCCTTAGAATGTCGCGTTGCCAGGTATCTGCTTCGCGCATTTTCCGACTACAAGATCCTCACCTCTGAGACTAGAACGTAGACTCCCTCTCTGCACCCTTAGAGCGCGCGACATCGCGCCGTATCCCTGACAAGCATATATATTTATATTATAATATATGATGCCTCGGACATGCAGTTTCGATACACCCTCTTTACCCTGGCCTTCGCGTGGCACCACGGGCCCGCCGTCGCAGCTCTACTCGTCACCTAAAGGGCTCGTTCGGTGCGTAGTGACACGTGTCTCGCTGCTGTAAGCTCTGCAGCCGGCTGGGCTGAAGGACAGGGATCAGCCTGAACATCTTAGCTCGTACGATCAACGTGACCCTACAGTGACGCCCTGTCAGCTCTAGCCTGGTGACCCTGATTAAACAAGCACAGTACCTAGTCTGTGTGGACGAGACAGACCCGGCAGATCCCTACCTAGGATTTCAGACCGCGTGAGGACCCGTTTTCTCTATTTTACTGGCCTAACGTATAATCTGACATATAAACAATGGATTTTCCATTCCTGCAGAACTCACAACTGAATCGATTTCGTTCGGTATCTGCTGCCATTTTCGAACTAAGATGCTACCTTGAGACAAGTGAACTGAGTCAAGTGACTGAGAAGCCTAACCAGTAACCTAACTATACTGTAGGCTGCTGGTGACCTCTTTCTGCTCGCTGACCCGGCCGGCGTGTGTCGGTGCTGAGTGCTGACGGCTGGGCTGACGCTGACAGAGGTCAGCGGGGTCACGATCGGACGGTGACCCTAGTGACCCCTGTCAGCTCTGGTGACCTGATAAACAAGCAACCAGTCAGTGGACCAGGCACAGGCAGATCCTACTATGGATTTCAGACCGCGTGAGACCCCGTTTTTTTTTGGCGATAATTTGTTAAGGAATGGCCGAATCCGAATACAATTTTCGCATAGTCTATTTCAGCCCAGGCGCCGATTTCTGTCCATATAGTCTGTTAACAAAAAATGAAAACTTATGGTACTTGTCATTGACTCGTAACGTTACGAGAGGTTATGGGCGCCACATAACCATTGAGTTGAGGCGCCCTTAAGCCCAAATCATCATCATCGTAACGTTACGATCTGCTCGGTAGCCCATTCCCACAGCAGAGGCTATGGTGACGTAGGATGTGAGTTGTGACCTCAACAGCACGTGAATACCGACCGTGATGACGATGAGACAGCACGTGCTTTTGAGGTCACAACCTACGTCACGATAGCCTCTGCTGTGCGAATGGGCTACCGAGCAGATCGTAACGTTACGAGTCAATGTCAAGTACCATAAGTTTTGATTTTTTGTTAAGACTATATGGAGAGAAATCGGCGCCTAGGCTGAAATAGACAGTGCGAAAATTTTATTCGAATTTGGCCATTTCTTAAGTTATTGCCAAAAAACGGGGTCTTACGGGGTCTGAAATCCATAGTAGGCTGGTCGCATGTGAGCCATTAGGTGACGAATTGACCCGGCTTGGGAGAAGGTGAGAGGAGTGAGGTCATGACCGGTGGTGGTCTAGTGGTATTTTTTATAACATAGTTTATATTGTTAAATAAGGACAATTTGAGGCCAGCTAACAACTTTTTTGTAAAATATAAATGGATCGTGGTACCTAATGTATTTCAAAACAAGATAAAATTGTATTTCCCCTTTTTGCACTTTTCATGACGCTCCTACCCTCTGGACCTCAGGGCGACGGTAAAACCTGCCCGTTAACTCAATTACTCTCTGTTTTATGACGCCCCCTAACCTGCGCGCCGCTGGGATCTCCAGCCGAACGCGCGCCGCTGCGGGTAAATTTTACTCCACTCGTATCTTCCGAACCAATGGCCGCAGCGAGACGCGCAAGGCGGCGATCGAAAGGTCTCTAGAAGACGAATCGAATGCATGCTAGAAATTCTTAAAATATGGTCACATATCTGGTCACGATCAGGTCATAGGTAAACATGTAGATATTTGAGTTTCTGAGCCATACCTTCCATCCAAAGCCTTAGATTGGGTCATAGACTTCTCCATACATATGGATGGAGAAGAACATATGGAATGGAGAAGATGGACAAGTGAATGGAGAAGAGAAGAGAAGACTTCTCCATGGTATGGAGAAGTCTATGATTGGGTCTATTATGGCACAAAGTCCTCTCAAAGGTATAATGCATCTCCCGTATAAGCGAAAGCAAAATTATAAGCATATGTGGCGGTCAAGAGGTCACAAAAGGTCTCTATTGGCAATAGTTCTGCAAAAGTCATGACATACTTGTTTAGGTCTATTTTACACGTTGAGTTCGATAATAGCAATAGTTTTACCATCCTGACCGTATATAATGGCCATGAAGTCGGGGTCTGAGGCCTCTTGCACCACATAATCTAACCGGATAACAAATCATCCAACCCACCATATAAAGCTACTCAGCCGGATATTTTATATTGCACCAAGCGAAGCAGCCAACTGGGTATACCAGTTGGCTGCTTCGCTTGGTGCAAGATAAAATATCCGGCTGGGTAGCTTTATATGGTGGGTTGGATTATTTTTTATCCGGGTAGATTATTTGGTGCAAGAGGCCTCAGGTGTCAAAAGGTTAACGTTTTGAAATTGATAAATATGCATTATAAAATATATTTCTAGACTAGCTTTGTCTCAGAAATACAGCGGTGACATTTATTTTTCTATTCTAGTCGCTTATTTTGTATTTTTCTATCTAGTCGCTTAAAGCCAAAAATCGTAACTTCAAAAAATGACGTCTTTGAACATACTTATGACCGTCATTACTTTGGAAGCCATAAGTCGTCAAAAATTAAGATATTGCTTTGACATTTAGTTTTAGTATTGTCCATACCTTGGTTTACAAACATGCCGTTTTTTAAGATCTTAATTTTTTATAATTATTTTATGGAAAGTTTTTCCCAAAATTCTTTTTTGGCATTTGTAGTGATCAAACCCCAAAATTCTGCAAATCTGAGATACCCATTTGGAAGATAATACCGTTTTCTTTATTTTAATTTTGGTATTTGCAATTTGTGTTACGACGCTACGACTCGATCGTCTACGATTTTGCAAACATTTATATTTTTCACCAAAAACGATATGACATGACGTCATTAAATTATCATTATCTCAAAAAGCTTTCGCTCGATTTCCGTGAAATTTCGTGACAAGGCGTCAAATTGGTGCAGCATAAGGCACTGCAAGTTTGAAGTCGTTATCAGTCATAGTTTTTACGTTATTGAGAATATCCTGAAGGGGCAAAATTTACCCACCTCCAGTGGCTTCGCAGGCAAAGAGTTATTGGCTATTGTTTTATTTTTGCTCTACATGCATGCTCCACACTGTCCTCACGTAATCGATATTGGAGATGTGCGAGTTCTCAGATTGATTGTGCAATATGTGCATACTTTGCAATGCATTCAGCGTGTTGTATACGATTGCAGATAACTTGTCAGCGCTCTGTGCCGTGCAGCATACCTTGCATCCAGATCGTCTAATTCGGCAACTAACCGCAGGAGCTGCGGCGCGTATAACTCCTAAATCATCGCCCTCATCCTCTCAATATGTGACGTAACACAGGCAACATTTGCCCTCAAATGCCCGCTATCCTCAGGCAGCCTGTTGATGGCCATGTTTCTCCCGTGATTCCACATGGGACTGAGTTTGGGCGGTGTCTGGTGTGGCAGCCCTGGAGTAGGCCGATGAGTTGGCCAGGCTGTGACTGGTTGCCGGCCCGTACCCAGTGCTCCCACCCAACGCTGGCTATCGATTCCAATACATGCGCTGATTCACCGCGAGGATTTCCCTTATCTGTTTGTGTCCCAGCACATGTGCTAATTGAGGCGAACTGTGTATCAGATTGTCAAAGTGATATGTTGCAAACCCAGAGCGTAACTTTCGGTGATAAGCCACATGTGACTTGTGGGTCTACCATGATGCAGCTTCGACTTCATTGCAACCAACATCATAGGCACAGGCTACAACGTTGCTGACACTTCTATATGTTGTGTACAGCTATGACATGCCTCCAAATGCATAATGCTCCATTGTAGGCTAGATTTATACGCATATATATAATTGTTGGTGGGACCCATACTCGGATATCGATGTGTAGTGTTACCGGGTGTTACTCTGTGTGTATATGACAATGTGTGTCTGGTTGGTATTCATACTCAGATATCGATGTGTAGTGTTACCGGATGTTATTCTGTGTGTATGTGACCGTGTGTCTTGGTGGATTTTTTGTTTATCCAGATATCGATAAGTGCTGTTTGTGTTGGTTGTTCCTGTGTATGTGACGGTGTGTTTGCCGGCTTTATGTATTGACCGTGTGTCTGACCGTGTGTCTGACCGTGTGTCTGACCGTGTGTCTGACCGTGTGTCTGACCGTGTGTACTGACCAAGTGTGTCTGACCTGTGTCCCGTCCAGGTCGGCCCGTGTTCGGCCGCCCCTACCTGGCCTGTGTGGACAAAGACTCGAGGCGCTTCTGCTGTAGTGGACCGTGTGTCTGACCGTGTGTCCCGTCAGCGTCGGCCCGTGTTCGCGCCTACCTGGCCCGGTGTGGACACAGCTCCGGCTGCTCTGTGTCATGTTGACCGTGCTCTGACCGAAATAGACTGTGTCCCGTCAAGGTCGGCCCGTGTTCGGGGCACTTACCTGGCCGAGTTGGACAAGCTCCTGCCCTCTGTGTTATGTGAACCGGTCTGCACCGAATGCTGTCCCGTCAAGGTCGGCCCGTGTTCGCGCTACCTGGCCGGTTGTGGACAAGCTCAACTGAACTCTGTGTATGGAACCGTGCGTGTGTCTGACGTGTGTCCCGTCAGGTCGGCCCGTGTTCCCGGACGCCTACTGGCCGGTAAGGTGGACAAAGCTCCTGCTCTGGTATTGTTGACGTGTCTGGCCGTGATGTCCGTCAGGGTCGGCCCGTTGTTTCGGCCAGGCCGACCTGGTCCGGATGTGGACAAGCTCCTGCTTGTGTATGGACCAGTGTCTGACCGTGATCTGAGTGTGTGTCCCGTCAGGTCGGCAACCGTGTTTTCGGCGGCCTACCTTGCGCCGGTGTGGACAAGCCCTCGCTAGCGGAGTGTATGTGAAACCGTGTCTGCACCGTGTGTCCCGTCAGGGTTCGGCCCGTTTCGCGCGCCTACCTTGGCCGGTGGTGGACAAGACCTCCTGTCTCTGGTTGTATGCTGACCCGTGTCTGGACCCGTGTGTCCCGTCAGGTCGGCCCGTGTTCGGCGCCTACCTGGCTGGTGTGGACAAGCTCCTGCTCTGTGTATGTGACCGTGTCTGGCCGTGTGTCCCGTCAGGTCGGCCCGTGTTCGGCGCCTACCTGGCCGGTGTGGACAGCTCCTGCTGTGTGTATGTGACCGTGTGTCGTGACCGTGTGTTCCGTCAGGGTCGCCGGGTTCGGGGCCTACCTGTCCGGTTGTGGACAGCTCCTGCTGTGTTTAGTGTGAACCGGTGTGTTCTGGCCTGTGTCCGCCGTGCGAGGCGCGTCGGTGGCCTGACCTGGCCGGTTCGTGGACAAGCCCTGCCCTGTGGATGTGACCGTGTCTGTAACGTGTCCCGCACCTCCGTGTCGCGCCACCGCTGGTGTGGCAAGCTTCTGCTCTGCGATGGGCGAGGCGTGGGGCGTCAGGGAAGGACACAAGCGGATTCCTCTTGCTTGGACTCGGATCCGTGGCAGACCCCTTCCAAAGACGAGAGTGGCTACAGCGGCTCGACATCCCCGCTTGTCCCAGAGGTTTGAAGGGAGACGGGGACCCGGGAGACGGAACCGGGAGACGGGAACCGGGAGATCGGACCGGGAGACGGGACCGTGGTGACGGGACCGGGGGTGACGGGACCCGGGAGACCGGGACCGGGAGACGGGACCGGGAGACGGGGACCGAGGGACCGGGAGACGTGGGCCGGGAGACGGGGCGGTGAGACGGGGGGCCTGGGAGACCGGGGCCGGAGATCGGGGCCGGGACGGGCCGGCGAGGACGGGGTCCGGGATGACGGGCCGGGAGAGGGTCCGGAGACGGGCCGGGAGACGGGACGGGAGACGGGACCGGGAGACGGAACCGGAGACGGAGCGGGAGACGGGACCGGGTGACGGGACCGGGTGACGGGACCGGGTGAACGGGAACCGGGTGACGGGACCGGGTGACGGGACCGGGAGACGGGACCGGGAGACGGGACCGGGAGACGGGACCGGGAGACGGGGGACCGGGAGACGGGGACCGGGAGACGGGGGACCGGGAGATGGGGGACCGGGAGACGGGGGACCGGGAGACGGGGGACCGGGAGACGGGACCGGAGACGGACCCGGGAGACGGGACCGGAGACGGGGACCGGGACCGGGGAGAGCGGGAGACGGGAGACGGGAGACGGGAGCGGAGAGGGAGACGGGAGAGGAAGACGGGGGACCGGGGGACCGGGAGACGGGGGACTGGGGGACCGGGAGACGGGGGACCGGGAGACGGGGGACCGGGAGACGGGACCGGAGAGTTGGGACGGGGCGTGTTTTATAGGGACGGAGAGGTATTGGGAGGAGCACAGGCGGCTGCACGGAAGGGGTGCAGATAGGCTCCCCACCTGAGGGAGATGGAATGACCTGCCGTCTGTATGTACGACAATCGGCCCGCCTATGGCCAGTGTGATATTGTTAATTTCATTACGTTCCGGAGAGTTAAAATCCATAGGTGGAGAACATTTTTTTTATTGTTAGGAAAATTATGATTTTTATTTCGTGAAAATAGTTTTACATAGAAAGTACAAATCCTTATTTGTAATATATTTTACATTCATGTGAAAACAATGAAATGTTATTGAACTACAATGTCAATAAGATCAGGTGAAGAGAGAGCAAAGTTACGGAAAAAGATGGAAGAGAACGATTTTTTTGCACCTTGAAAATCTAGAAAATGTACGAAATTCCAATGCTGCCTCTGACAGCATATGACCCCTCCGCTGGTGCAGTGGGATGCTGAAGTCGCCGTAATATACCTGCCGCGTCTAGATAGACGGGATTTGTCCGTAATCCCTCGCGGTATCAGATTTTGCGCTGGACGCCGCGTATAACCACAAGAGTTGCGCCGCCTGAAACTCTCTCCAGTCCTCCATCAATGTCACTCGCTTATTGTTAAGTTGAACTTTACGTCTACAAATGTCAGGCATATGTTTCAGTAGGATTTTTCGCCATATAAGGTCAGGCGGTGCTGTTTTGTATCAGTAATGTCACAGTGCTATGGCTTCACCAGGCCTATGTGTTGTGAACACATGCGGTCGCTGCTGAGCGGTCTGGCGACTGTTCTGAGGGGTCGGTCCGCTGCACTGCGCAGTACGTACAGTGTGGTGCAAATGTTCTGTCAATGCAATAGTTCTGTCCGCTGTCTCTGCCTCTGTCTGTCGGTGCTGCACGCAGTGGAAGCAATCTATATTACTAATAGCTCCTTCCCCCGGGCCGAGTGCAAATGAATGGAGGGTGTTTCATTAGATTTCACCTGCCATGTAGTCACCGACAGACCAGCAACACGATTGGAACCAAAGTGACATTGAACTAAACGGGTGCGCCTTAACCTAAGGTTTTTAAGAATACTTTCTACCTAGCTTCCGTCAGACGAAAACAAATCCGGGCCCAGGAATGGATGGTTATTCTAATAAGCAACTGAAGAACTGCTTGTTGTCTAGCCGTTTTCACGAAGGATTTATTCGCCGGGAACATCGTCTTTGGGTGGTGTCGATGAAGTGGACAGAACATTTGCACTACACTGTACCTGAGCTGGCAGGCATACCGTGTCATTAGCTCGGCCCTAATGGCAGTCGGCAAAATCAGTGAACAGTCCATATATATAGTGGTCTGTGCCTACGTACACTTGTGCTTTTTTAGGATGGTGTGGCCAAATTGGCTTATCGTTTGATTTGAGGAAGAATCAGATCGAGTAAGTACGTTGTTTATTGTCAATGACTGTGAACGTAAATCCCATCGAAATCGAAATGGATTTTTGTCGACTTTCATGTTGCACTGCATAAAAGCAAAACAAAATGCTGATAGAAAGTGTTTGAGAATTGTTCGTAGAATTCCGAAGGACCATCGGTGGCGATAGAGTTGAAAGGTTTGTTGAAGAGTAGATGATGTTGCGATACAGATACGAAAGATGACAGGATAGCAGACGTTTGCGAAGTGTCGGACGGGAGGGTCGGAGGCCAAGCCTGGATCGGGGTCCGTGGCCGGCTGCGGCGGCGGGTCGGCGAGGCCCGCTGGGCGTGGTCGCCAACAGATCTGCGCGTCAAAGGCAGCGGGAAGATGGCGCATGCTGGGCAGTCTCCGCCAACCCTGTGTTCAGCTACACGTACTGCTGCTAAACCAGTCAAGAGGTTCGCGGGCACGCTGGAAGGGGGACCTTGAGAGGGTCAGCTGCAGAGCCAGCTGGCAAGGTGCCTTGGTCACGCTGCGCACACAAGCCGCGCATTCGGCAAGCTCCGACTCCAGTCACAGAGGACAGAGTGCTCTGGGTGGTTGTCCGGTCGCCTACGCGTGGTCGCGGCCCGAGGCGCGCTACCGCACCGCCCGGCGACTCCTCGTGCGCCTGACGATGCCGCGGAGACCTAATTCACACATCGCGATTCAGTCCCCAAAGACCGCTGCATCGACGCTGCGTTGCTGGTAAGCTAAGGCACCTACGTGAGTAGCCTGAGACTTCGGGGTGCGCTCGGCGGGGTCGCGGCGCGCAGGTCGAAGCCGTCGGCTGGCAGCTGGGGCATCTCGCAGAGAGGGGAGGGGGGCTCGGCGGCACCGGCACGGTGGCGGGGGCCATAGGGCCGCTCACGGCACAAGCGACGGCAGGTCTCGGCCCGCGCTACGCCGCATCAGGCCGACGGCGTCGCGAGCGCCTACCGTGGCCACAGGGTGGAGCGAGGGGAGGTCGAGCCTAGGGTCGCGGGAAAATCGCCGACAACGCCCCACGCTGCAAGCAGCGGCCAGCGCCCGTACACCGCTACAGCGAGAGAGGGTCACCCCCTCACCATGTGGGCGTGCTGAGCAGCAGCGAGCAGGAGCCGACCCAACCGGAGCACGCGGGTCAGACCCTACATCAGGCACAGACGAGGCAGCCCGGCCACGGTAGACAGTCCCCGATGGCCCAAGCGACTACAGCGGTACGTTTGGGCGGGCCAGGCCCACCGGCGGACAGCGAGGCGGCGCCGCCACCGTGCGCATCTACGTTAACGAGGACGTCACGTGAAACAGCCACCGTACTGGCATGAGGGGTTGCTCCATGGTTAGAGGACGACCGGCTGCGAGGTCTAGTCGACGAATCCGTGCGCTCCGGGCACGCGAGGCTGCGCAGAGGTTAACACTATTGGACATATTGTCAACTCGCTCGCCCTGAGCACCTGGCTAGCACGTCGAGCAGCGTGCAACAGTGGATTATTCTGAGTGAGGGGCTCCGTCGGGCTTCGGAACTGCAGGGCTATGGGAGCGAGACGGCATGCCACCGCATTTAGGGGCGGCGGGAGGCCCCAAGCTGGGCAATAGTGGCTGAGGCAGGGCCCGGACGCAGTTGAGCACAGTGCGTGTCTAGTTGTGTTGTTTGCCCCCTCAGGTAGGGGCGAGCTGTGGCCCCCCCTGGGGCACAGCGAAGCGCGCCCCACTGCATAGCGAGCAGGCCGTGCCGCACTTCATTGGGGGGGGACGAGCATGGGCCCCACCTGAGTGGCACAAGCGAGCCAGTCCCCTGTTGTTCCGGGCGTGAGCGGCGAGCCAGGGCGGTCTTCACTGGCGTTGCTGGCTGGTGCGCTTGCGAAAACGACAACACGTGCGGATCAGTAGGAGGTATTTGAGGTCAGAGTACCCAGGTTCTGTAGGGCCGGGTGTGAAAAGTACCGTTGCGCGTTGGCATCGGGATGTGCTGTGGTGCCACTGGGGCATGGGTGGTGTACGATGATTGTTCGGTCGGGGCCGGTCGTGGGACTCAAGCTCGACCGCGAGTCGGTTTTTCGCGCACCGGCCTTTTGCTTGGGACTGCGCGGGGCCCACTATGATTCTGGCGGCGCGGCCGTGTCCCAGCGGCAGGGTGGCGGGGGCTATGCGGTACGGGGGTACGTAGGTTGTCCGTTTTGTTGTATGGGGTTTGTCGGGGTACGGAAGTGGGGGTCCTGGGGTGTGCGGGGGGGGTCCGTGTGAGAATGGAGTGACCGTTGGGTTGTCGGTTGTTTGGTGTGTCCAGGTTTTTCGCGCGCGGCTGCGGTTCAGCTGCGCGTGTGCCGCTGCTGTTGGCATTGGTCGTTCTGCAGCCGTTCAGCAGGGTGTCGTTTGACTTAAGCTCAGTTACAGGGTTGCTTGTGCGGTTTCAGGGCCTGGCGGACCGCCGCTGTCCAGCGCGGGTTTAGGGTAGGATCGGGGGGTAAGATGGTGTAGTGTTACGGTTGATGGCGCGGCGCGGCTGGAGTGGCGGGACCTTTGGGGAGGGCCGCTCCACGTACGGCACCAGCTGTCGATAGCTGGGTGCGGAGAGTGTCGGTTGTGTCGGCAGCGACTGCGGCAGGCTTTTTCTCTGAGTTCAGTAATCACCACATCATACCTTCCGCCGCACTCGAGTCTGGGCAAACCACACACTGAGTGTAAGCTACGGTCGTCTTTGCCGAGAAGGTTAGAAAAATTTAGCGGCACGCGGGGCGAACAGCGAGAACCTGTTCTGTATCAATGTGGGCGTTATGCATGGAAGTGGCTGAACTGTGCGAGCGAGCGTCAATCCATATTGCTGCGGAGACCCCACCGCTTGCAGCAATCCACCAAGATAGATGCTAAGCAGAGGACGCTTAGCTTGTTTGGAAATTAGTCCGGGCTAGAGCCCATTGAGAAGTGTGGGCGTGCTTTACCAAATTAGTATCAGCATCGAAAGCACTAACACTCGTATTGCACCGTCTTTTTGGCCTGCACTTGGGTCGCGATGAGCAGCCGTAGTAGCTGCTTCAGTAGGATGGCTGGCCGAAGTGAATTTCAATTAGGAAGGCAATTTAAGATTGAGCACTGAGAGCTGGGACTGAGCAATGCAGTGCCGGCCGAGGCGGTTGAGCATGGATTTACGAATCAGCGTACTGGTAATGTGCGGTCTCGAGTTTATAGCGAGGCTGGCCTGACACATCCGGCGGCGCCGCACTTGCTAGTCCCGTTGCCTGTCCTGCTTAACAGTTTTTTCGGGCTCTAACCCGCTGCTCGTTTCCGGTCCGCCTGCTCGTTGGTTCTCACGGTGCTCTGTTTACGGGTGTTGATGGTGGTCGAGCACACGGTCCAGGAAGGTCCGATCGCATCGCAACATAATGGTCACTCGGGCAGTGATGGCACGCCGATAGTTGAGGGGCTGTGCGGGAGCACCTATTCGCAGTGCAGCATGGGCGAGAGCGCCTTTATTCGCTTTTACGTGGTTTCTAGGCCGGTGCGTGGGTGAGGTTAAGCGAGGTGGTTACGGCGATGGTACAGCCGAACGGATGGGGAGGGTAGGGGCGGGCTGGCTGAGTCGGACCAGTACGACCGCTCTGCTGCCGCGGGGTGGCGGCCGGGAGTGTGCTAGGAAGCAGCGTGCGAAAGGCTAGAAGCGACATGGGCGGCAGCTGGCCGCGATGGGACTCGTCAGGGAAAATAGGCTGCGCACAACGAGCGCGAGGAGCCAAAACGTGGCTGACTTACATGGCGGGGCCGGTGCGCGGTCAGTACGTTCGTGGGAGTCCACTTACGGCTGATTCCCGTCTGGGCGTTCCCTAGAAAGCCGGCGGGGGGTTGTCTGCAGCAGTGCGCGTTTGTCCTGTCGCGGCTCTAAGCGTGGGCTGCCGCGCGGCTGCTGTGCCCAGCTGGCTCGAGCGACTAGGGCAAGGCTGGAGACGCTGGGCGCCGACTGCTGCCGCCGCTGAAGAAGAGGTCTCGTCTCTGCTTGACGTCAGCAGGGGGCAGAAAGGCCGAGGAAACGCCGGCGCAGCACGAGCTGACCGCGCCGGGCAAGAGGGAGCCGGCCGGGCACCGAGCTGGATGGGTTCATGAGAAAGAATGCAGGGACGCGGGAAATTAGATCCTGCTGAGAACCCCATTTTCCGAGACCCTGAAGACAAAAACGGCTTGCTGGAGGCCGGAAAAGATGATTACTTAACTATCGCGCAAGGACTCCGGCGAATGACCGGGAATGGCGGTATCTATTAAGGGGTCGATAGCGGCGAGTCAGACAACGTCCGGCAGAGGCGCGGTCGAGGATCTACGTTTAGACCTGGACAGACAGAGTGGGGCGGATTTCAGGCGTCGGCGCCGCTGCCACGGCCGGCGGCCCCCGAAGATGGCCCTGTACCGGATCGGCAGCCCCCCCAATAAACTAGGATCCGAATCAGGCAGACTAATTCTAATTCGCGGGAACGGTCGACTGCATATTCACTCCGGAAGCGGGCGTCGCACGGCGTCTGACCAGCACGAGAGGAGAAGCCAGAAATACATGTTGAGACTGTTGAGTTTCACCTGTTGATCTCTTGCTTACCAGCGCGTTGACTGAGACCATGAAGTAAGGCTCTGACATTTCCTTTCCTTATGCTGTGATGATAATGCATCGGGTAAATTTTTACATTTTCTTCTGCAACGTTATAGGCGTTCGCTCTAATACAGTTTCTTTCTGTTGTGAAACTTGCAAAAGAAATAGAATGGGGCGTCAGAGGGGCACTTGAGGGCTCAATGTGCAAGAGTGGCAACAGCAGCTACGTCCTCGTCGATGCGTTTTTGAGGCTTTAAACGGTCCGCAGCGGTTACTCGAAGAACTTTGCCGTCTCCTTCACAGTATCTCATTCGCGGGAAGTTTGGAAGCAGGCTGATCTTCCGGCCTCTTGTGTCGACATCTTGAAGAGTAATGTCATGAAATTAAACATGAATGCACACATTAAGACTGGCCAAAGCATAACACGGAATAAGTGATGAATATAACAGTCGTCTGAGGATAAAGCTTTATAAAACTGTGCGTATTTGACTGAAACACCCTGTAGATCACCCAAGCAAGTCAAACCGATGCCTAAAATATCAGTCGCAGAGGCTACAAGAAGGGTCAACATATTTCATTCCTCAGCGGAGTTATGTATTTACATGATTTATGAAATTACGCTGCATGAAAAGTAAACCGGTCCGACCCTTTTAATAACATGAATGATAAAATGACAATCCTCTCTGTCATGTGATGCATCGATTTGCATAGCTGATCAGTTGAAGTAGGTTTAATTTACCAACACCACATCCCCCAAGCCCAGCTACGAGCTGTCTCGAGATTCCCAAACCGTTTTAACTTAGATGCGACATGTGGTTTGACCGGCGTATGCATCTATTTGCGCCTGTTCTGTACCGCAGTGTGCTCTGAAAGCTGACGCTGGCATGTGTATGTGTTCCGGACTGTGACTGTGACTGTGACTGACTATGACTGACTGCGACTGTGACTGACTGTGACTGACTGTGACTGACTGTGACTGACTGAGACTGACTGTGACTGACTGTGACTGACTGTGACTGACTGTGACTGACTGTGACTGACTGTGACTGACTGTGACTGGCTGCGACTGTGCTGCGACTGCGACTGTGACTGTAACCGTCTCTCCTGTCTCTGCAGGCGGTGTCGATGTTGCAGGCGCTCGGCACGACCGACCTGTCGGCAGTGGCCTCCACCCTCGGCGAGGACTCTGACGCCATCCAGCGCGTCCAGCAGCTGCTGCAGGCCCAGGTGGACGCCCGCAACACCAACAGCATCGCCGACAACCTGAAGGCGGCCAAGGTGAGGGAAGGCAGCGAATCGGTGGTCCGTCCATTCCGGACCACGCTGTACGGGGAGCGATGAGAAGAGATAGAGACGGCACTGACGCGCCATTAGTGGAATTATGCGAGTGAGAGGGAGGTGACCATACGACACTACTGTATATAGTCTCACCAAATAGAGTACGGTTTGGTGTCGTCTCACGAGCGTATCTTTCCATCCGGTCTCCGTGAGTGCCGACTTCTGACCGTGCTAGTGTTTTGTTTACCCCGTCACACGTATGCCACTCGTGTCACACGTGTGACAGACGTCTGAGAGACGTGTGACTGTGTCTGTGTGTTCCGGCAGTGGAGCACAGTGTGTCTGGAGATGCCTCTCGGCTGTCCTCACACGTTGTTCTCTGCTCTGCTGTGGTGTATAGTGTGACTGTTGTCTGTGTGTTCCGGCAGTGGAGCACAGTGTGTCTGGAGATGCCTCTTCGGCTGTCTCCACACGGTGTTCTCTGCTCTGCTGTGTGTATGTGTGACTTGTCTGTGTGATCCGGCAGTGGAGCACAGTGTGTCTGGAGATGCCTCTCGGCTGTCTCCACCACGGTGTTCTCTGCTCTTCTGTGTGTATGTGTGACTGTGTCGTGTGTTCCGGCAGTGGAGTACAGTGTGTTGGAGGATGCCTCTCGGCTGTCTCCACACGGTGTTCTTCTGCTCTGCTGTGTGTATGTGTGACCGTGTTCTGGTGTGTTTCCGCAGTGGAGTCAGTGTTCTGGAAGATGCCTCTCGTCTGTCTCCACCACGGTGTTCTCTGCTCCACGCTGTGTGTATGTTGTGACTGGTGTCTTGTGTGGTTCCGGCAGTTGAGCACAGTGTGTCTGGAAGGATGCCTCTTCGGCTGTCTCCCACAAACTTGTTCTCTGCCCTGCTGTGTGTATGTGTGACTTGTCTCGTGTGTTCCGGCAGTGGAGGGCACAAGTTGTCTGGAATGGCCTCTCGGCTGTCTCCACACGGTGTTCTTGCCTGCTGTGTGTATGTGTGACTGTGTCGTGTGTTCCGGCAGTGGAAGCACAGTGTGTCGGAGATGCCTCTCGCTTGTCTCCACACGGTGTTCTCTGCCCTGCTGTGTGTACGTGTGACTGTGTCTGTGTGTTCCGCAGTGGAGCACAGGTGTGTTGGAGATGCCTCTCGGCTGTCTCCACACGGTGTTCTCTGCTCTGCTGTGTGTATGTGTGACTGCGTCTGTGTTTCCGGCAGTGGAAGCACAGTGTGTCTGGAGATGCCTCTCGGCTGTCTCCACACGGTGTTCTCTGCCCTGCTGTGTGAGCTGCTGCGCGCTGGTCGTCACGTTCCTGCGCTGTCGCACGCCGCCGCCGTGGTGGAGCGGCTCCACCTGACCCTGGCCGGCTCCGGCTCATCAGGCTCATCAGGCTCCAGCTCTGTGCCCGACCGGCGACGGATGATCAGCGAGGCGGCCCGCCGGCAGACGTTCAGCCGGTGGCCGCACATGCACTACAAGTCAGTAGCAAACACACAGGGCAGGGAAGGGCAGGGGTGAGAAGAGCGAGTCAAAAGACAGTCTGACTTAACAGTCCCAGTGGTTCTGCACTGGAACACTGTTGGTGTGGACGAGTGGCTTTCGCGATGTTTGGGTTTGTCGGGCAGACACAGTTACTCCTTGTCTGCTCAATATGGTAAGAAGTTGCTCATTGGTCAGTCGATGGTACTCAGGATCTGAAGATCAACGTTCTTACAATGGTCCTGAGACCTGAGTAATTCCTTTATCGACTTGTAGTGACCAGCGTGACGTGGTGAATGTTCTGCGACAGCATGTGACGCGTCATTGCTCAGACGTGTCCGAACGCCGCGCTGTGACCACTCTGTCTCTCAGTATGTGAGCCTGTCTGTAATGTGAGCCTGTGATGTGAATCTTTGAGTCTGTGATGTGAGTCTGTGATGTGAGCCTGTCAGTCTGTGATGTGAGTATGTGATGTGAGTATGTGATGTGAGTATGTGATGTGAGTATGTGATGTGAGTATGTGATGTGAATCTTTGAGTCTGTGATGTTAGTCTGTGATGTGAGCCCGTCAGTCTGTGTGTCGGTGTGTACGTCTGCTGTCTGTCTACACACCACATCACCCTCGTCCTGTGTGTGTCCGCAGGTGGGCACTGCCGGACCAGATGGCCCAGGCCGGCTTCTACCACCACCCGAACCAGTCCGGAGACGACATGGCCATGTGCTTCACCTGCACCGCCTGCCTCGTCTGCTGGGAGCCCACCGACGAGCCCTGGTCCGAACACGAGCGGCACTCACCATCCTGTCCATTCGTCAAGGTACGGTCACGGCTGCAGCAGCGCCCCTGTCCCTTCGTCAAGGTACGGCCACGGCTGCGGCAGGCGCCTCACGCTCGTATGCGGGGCTGGGATCGTCAGTGGTGGTGGTGGTTTGCCGGTTTCTGGGTGCGTTTTGTGATGTACACACTCAGTGTGTTGGTGAGACCGCAGCTGCAGCTGACTGAATGAAGCGGGTAATAGGCAGTATCACTCGGAGTGTATTGAGCTTGTGTGGCAAAATGGCCATATCTCAGATTGTGTGTATGACAGCGTCTCTGCAGGGCCTAGGATTGCTTTGAAGCCAGGGTGCAGAGTGGAAAATTCAGTCTAATAATCATAGAGAGTGGAAAACTCAGCCTAAACAAAACATGCATTCGGCTTTTCCTAGTCAACTATCGGAATCAGCTGTTTCAAATGGTAATACTTTAATAACCTGATTTTGTTGTCACTCACAGGTTAATTTTATTATTAGCAATATCAGTGTAAGGGTTATAGTTATCTAATACATGTTGATTTAAGGGAGTGGAAAATTCAACAGTAAAACTGGGGAAAGAGCATACAAATCATTACCCAGAGAGTGGTGTCGTTTTCCACCGAAATTTTGCCAATCCTATGCTACAGACAGCGCCTCTGTGTCATGTCCTGCCGGTGTTTCTGCCTTGCCATTGACCATGTCAGAACGTTAACGTTACCTTTGTGTGACCCGAGTCTTACCTAGCCCCCCCCCTCCCGCTGCCGCAGGGTGAACACACAGAGAACGTGGCTCTGAGCGTGACAGAGAGCACGGAGCCAGCGCAGCCGCAGGGTGCCGACTACTCCGAGCCCGTCTCCGTGCTGGCCGCCTCCTCCTGTGGCCACCTGGCGGCCACCGGCACCCGGCGGGGCCACATCGTCGTCTGGAGCGCCGCCGCCACTCTGCAGCGCGAGCTGACGTTCCGCGTCGACCCCCAGCACGAGGCGATCGTCGACAGCTACGTCACGGCCATGTCGGCGGCGGCGGCAGCCAACGGCAAGAGTCCGTTCTCGATGGACGTGGTGATGGACTCTGATGAGGATAAGCAGCTGACGCCGCCGTGTAGTCAGTCGCTGGACATGGGGGCGCTGTGCCTGCTGGCGCCGCCGGCGTCGGCCTCATGTAGGGACGCTCTGCGGCCCTGTCTGGTGGCCGGGGTCAGTCTGCGGCGACCGGCACGGGCACTGACCGAGGACGAACCGCACCAGGTGAGCGGGGGCGGCCGGAGATGGGGCGCTGCAGGGGTGTATAGATGGAGGGACTCTGTTGCTTCCCGGGTAGCCCAGCACTGCGAGCAATGACTGCCTTTAGAGGTACAGCGCAACAGCACAAGCGTTTTTATGTTATAAAGCGGTATAGTTATTCTTTCGTTTGTTTGTTTTTTTCTGGCCTATTTCTGTCGTTTTTCCCTCGCCTCCGCCCACATGCGTGTTCTGCTCTGTTGTCTCTGGTTACTTTGATGACTTCCCTTTGTGTCTGCTGCACTACTGCCTGACTATTATCTGACTACTGCCGCCTGTTTCCGTCCACCAGGGCCTCGCTCTGGACATTATGAACATCGGTGACAATGATGACGACACAGAACACTGGCCTGTACTGCTCGTCTATACATCAAACAGCGGTCTGTGAGGTTGGCATCAGGCACCGCTGGCAGGCTTGGCATAGGTGACAGGTCTGTGGGTGGCAGGTCTGTAGGTGGCATCGACACCGGCCTGGCAGGGTTGGCAGTGGGTGACAGCTGTTTTTGCTACTGTTTTTTACCGGTTAAATTGGCTGGCAGAAAACCCTAGTGGGCAAAAAGTGGCAAAAACTCCAATGAGCCAAATCTGATAGTTTTGTTTTGTACCAGCTCAATTGAAGCATTCTAGTGCATAGCTCAACCTATTTAAGTAGGCTTTGTTTGGTTTCTGTCTAAATTACATTCAAAATTGAAGTATTTTCACAAAATATGTTAAGTGGGCAGTGGACCCAACAATTACCATGTTGATGCAAGTTGCCTACTCTCAACCCAGGTACTCAATTTCATTGCTCTGCTATCTTCCCATCATAACTGTTGACATTACTGGTTCTTTACACACAAGGCAATATAATGGTGTCTCCCTTGATCCAAAGAGATGAGCTTATCTATTGTGTGGCTAAAATGCCTACGCCATTGGGCTTAACCCCCACACCAATGTACGACTAATCGCTTGCTGTTGCACGACGTATAAAGTAAGCTGGTGTTGCTGGTTAGGCCGGCAGTTATGGTATGGGTTAAAGGAAGCCGGCGGTGCAGCTGGTGCCCAGGACGTGTCACCATCCATGTTAGTCTCCTTCTGTCACCTGTCTGTCTATGTCTGTATGTAGGAGTCGGTGTCACCCAATAGCATTGTTAACTAACCGCCGTCTTTCTCTGGACTCTCTATGAGTGGCAGTGCGGTGTCAGACGTCTGACCCGTGTCGTGTCTCCTGACCCGTGTCGTGTCTCCTGACCCGTGCTGTGTCTCCTGACCCGTGTCCGTGTATCCTGACCCGTGTCGTGTCTCCTGACCCGTGCCCGTGCTGGTTGTCTCCTGACCCAGTGTCCGTTGTCTCCTACCGTGTCCGTGTCTTTCCTGACCGTCGTCCGTGTCTCTTGACCCGTACCGTGTCTCCTGACCCGTTACCGTGTCTCCTGACCCGTACCGTGTCTCCTCGACTCGTACCTATGTCTCCTGACAAGTGTCGTGTCTCCTGACCCGTGTCCGTGCCGTGCTCCTGAACCCGTGCCCGTTGCCGTGTGATATTCCTGACCGTGTCCGTGTCGTGTCTCCTGACCCGTACCTGATCTCCTGACCCGTGTCGTGCCGTGTTCCTGACCCGTGTCCGTTTCCGTGTCTTCTTGACCCGTCTCCGCTGCTGTGTTCTCCTGACCTGTACCCGTGCTGTGTCTCCTGACCCGTGTCCGTGTCTGTTCATCCTGACCCGTGCCGTGCCGTGTCTCCTGACCCGTGTCGTGTCTCTGACCCGTGTCCGGTCTCCTGACCGTGCCTTGTCCGTGTCTCCTGACCCGATGTCCGTTGTCGTGCCTGATCCATGCACTGTGTCGTGTTCCTGACCCGTGTCCGTGTCGTGTTCTCCGACCCGCTGCCAGTGCCGTGTCTCCTACCCCGTGTCGTGATCTCCTCACCCGCGCCTGTGTCCGTGCGTACCTGACCCGTGTCTCGTGTCTCCTGGCCCGTGCCCTCGTGTCGTGTTCTCCTGACCCGTATCCGTGTCCGTGCTCTCCTGACCCGTGCCTGTGTCTCCTGACCCGTGTCCGTGTCGTGTCTCCTGACCCGTGTCGTGTCTCTGACCCGTGTCGTGGTCTCCCTGACCCGTATCGTGTCTCCTGACCCGTGCTGTGTTCCTGACCCGTGTCCGTTTATCCGACCCGTGTCGTGTTCCTGACCCGTTTGCCATGCTGTGTCTCCTGACCGGTTCCGGTCTCCTGACCCGTGTCCGTGTCTTCCTGACCCAGTTCTTGTCGTGTCTCTTGACCGTACCGTGTCTCCTGACCCGTACCGTGTCTCCTGACCCGTACGTGTCTTCCTGACTCGTACCGTGTCTCCTGACTCGATACATGTCTCCTGACCCGTGTCGTAGTCTCCGACCCGTGCTCCGTGCATGTCTCTGACCCGTGCCCGTGCCGTGTATCCTGACCCGTGTCCGTTGTCGGTCTCCTGACCCGTACCGTGTCTCCTGACCCGTACCGTGTCTCCTGACCCGTGTCGTGTCTCCTGACCCGTGTTCGTTCCGTGTTCTCCTGACCCGTGTCCGTTTCCGTGTTTCTTTGACCCGTCTCCGTGCTGTGTCTCCTTGACCCGTACCCGTGCTGTGTCTCGTGACCCGGTCCTGTGTCGTGTCTCCTGACCCGTGCCCGTGCCGTGTCTCCTGACCCGTGTCCGTGTCTTCTGACCGTGTCCGCTTGTCTCCTCGACCCGTGCCTGTGTCGTGTCTCCTGACCCGTGTCCGTGTCTCCTTGATCCATGGCCTGTGTCGTGTCTCCTGACCCGTGTCCGTGTCGTGTCTCCTGACCCGTTCCAGAGCCGTGTCTCCTGACCCGTTGTCCGTGTCTTCCTGACCCGTGTCCGTGTCTTCCTGACCCTGTCCGTGTCTTTCCTGCCCGCTGCCTGTTCGCTGTCTCCTGACCCGTATCCGTTGTCGTGTCTCCGACCCGTGCCCGTGTCTTCTGACCCGTGCCCTTGTCTCCTGACCCGTGTCCGTGCTGTGTCTCCTGACCCGTGTCAGTGTCTCCTGACCCGTGTCCGTGTCTCCTGACCCGTGTGTGGTATTCCTGACCCGTGTCGTTGTCTCCTGACCCGTGTCCGTGTTCTCCTGACCCAGTGGTCCGTGTCTCCTTGACCCGTTGTCCGTGTCTTCTGACCGCAGATTGTCCGTGTCTCTGGACCCGTGTCCTTTGTCTCTGACCCGTGTCCGATGTCTCTGACCCATGTCCGTGCCGTGTCTCCTTGACCCTGTGGTCCGTGTCTCTGACCCATGTCCGTTTGCGCGGTGTCTGCCTGACCCGTGTCCGTGCCGTGTCTCCTACCCGTGTCCGGTGTCTCCTGGCCGTGCCGCTGTCTCACTGACCCGTGTCCGTGTCTCCTGACCCGTGTCCGTGTCTCCTGACCCGTGTCTGTGTCCTACCCGTTGTTCCGTGTCTCTGACCGTGTCCGTGTCTCCTGACCCGCTGCCGTGTCTCCCTGACCCGTGTCCGTGTCTCCTGACCCGTGCTGTGTCTCCTGACCCGTATGTCCGTGCTGTGTCTTCCTGACCCGTGTCCGTGTCTCCTGACCCGTGTTCCGTGTCTTCCTGACCCGTGTAACGTGCTGTGTCTCCTGACCCGTGTCCGTGTCTTCCTGACCCTGTCCGTGTCCCTGACCCGACTTCGGTGTTCTCCTTGACCCGACGATGCCGTGTCTCCTGACCCGTGTCCGTGTCTCCTGACCCGTGTCCGTGTCTCCTGACCCGTGTCCGTGTCTCTGTCCGCAGGCGGTGCCGTCCACCAGCTGCCGGCCGGCCGACCCGGCCCTCTTCACCCACTCCGGCAGCGGCCACACCAAGAAGATGAGCGCTCCGCCGCCGACCGCCGAGTCGGCCGCCGCCGCCGCTGCCTCCTTACCGCTGGCCGTGCCTGACGAGCTGACCGGACTGGCCATCACGGCCGCTGCCGCCGCCACCAAGGACTCTGAGTTCTCCGACACGGTGATGAAGTTCCTCATGAACAAGGAGGAGGCCTGGTCGGCGGACGGAGAGGTCGGCCCGGAGCTGCCTCCGCCGCCGCCGCCTCCGCCACCGCCGGTCGAGCCGATGCGTCGCGCGCCGAAGCCGGTGCTGCTGCAGTGCCTGTCGCTGCCGACGGAGGTGGCGGAGGGCATGCTGACCGTGACGGCGCTGCTGCCGTCCGCTGACGGTGCGCAGCTGGTGGTGGTAGCCGCCCCGCCGCCACCGCCCCCGCCTGACGTGGTGTCCGGCCCGACCGGCCGCCGTGGTGACCGCGGTAGCGGCGGTGGCAGCGGCGCGCTGCTCCTGTACGACCTGGAGCCGGAGGGACAGGTGATGATGCTGGGTACGCGGCCGACCGCGCACCGTCAGTACGCCGCCGACCAGCCGTACCCTACGGCCGTCACCGTGCTGCCGGCTGAACTGTGCGCCAGTCCTGGAGGAGGAGCCTGGCTGAGCGCGGCGCCGACGGACAGCTGGCCGTGCTGCTCAGTAGCGGTGGAACTACAGCTGCTGAGCGCCGCCACGCTGCAGACCATCACCACACCTGCTGCCGCCCGGCTCCGGCTGCTTCGCCGCCTGCTTCTGTAACAGTCTCGAGTGTCTGATCGCGTGCACGGAGGGTGGGGAGCTCAAGTTCCTGCCGCTGGGACGGGGTGACGGGGACGAGCCGGCGCTGACAGACGGCGTACCGGGCGGAGCGGCCGGAGGGCTGGCCTCGCGCCACGCTGAGTCGCAGCCGCCGGCCGCTGATCTGGTCACCCAGGCGCCGCTGAGCGCCGACTCTCTGGAGCGCGCGCACGAGCTCACCCGGCTAGGAGACGCCTGACACCGCTGTTCTCGGCCGTGGTGCCGCCGTGCTGGACGGAGATCCAGCAGGCGCAGAAGCAGCGCCGCCACCCGCGACACCTACAGTCGGACAAACATCACACACGCACGTGGAGACTGCTAAACGACGGGCCCTCCTGGAAACAGCACGTGTTTGAGATCACTTTGCCGCGCTCCGTGCCCGTGGCGCACGTGGACTTCCGTTTCGTGCTACAGCCGCTGTGCGCCAGTATGCCGGCGGTGGAGGCGAGTCTGGTGCGGTGTAGTTCGCTGCCACGCCCGCCGGCCGCCGCTGGAGCCGGGGCTGGAGCGGGAGCTGGCGCAGAGGCAGACACGCCAGCAGCGCCCGGCGCCGCGGACGGAGATGTGCTGTGTGGACCGGTGGACCTGCGCTCCTGTCTGGACATGTCCGGGCAGGGCGGCACGGTCACCTTCACCTCGACTGGAGCTGCTGCGCGCCCAACACCGCACCTTCAGCATCCGACTGACGTGCGCGCCGGCCGACCGCGAGTCGACCTCGGGCGCGTCGTACCTGCCCGATCCTGCAGAGCGCCGTGTACAGCTCCGTACCGCTCACGGTCGACAAACTGGCCGCCGCCGGGGTCAAGGCGGACCACCTGACCGGCTGCGAGTGCTTCCAGGAGGTGAGCGTGACGGTGCGGCGTGTCAAGTCCTCGACAGTACCGCACCAGCGCCTACAGCGCACCGCCATGCTGGAGCAACACGAGTACCATGAGAACCTGCTGGAGGCGGCGTGCCGGCGCGCTGAACAGGACGACCCTCTGTTCTGTCAGAACGTGTCGCTGGACGTGCTGCTGTGGGTGGCAGCGCTGCGACTGATGCATAGCACGGCATCGGAGGCGGCGGCGCCGCTGGTGGCCGCTGTCCAGACCCGGCTGCAGCCGCTGCTGACGGCCTGTTTCCTGTACGGCACGCGGCCGGTGGCGCACAAGTGCTCCCGGCTGATCGTCATGTGTATCGATGCGAGCCGCGGCCCGGCGTTCGTCAGCGCGCTGTGCGAGGCGCTGATCGAGTTCGTGCCGCGCACGCCCGGGTTCCAGTCGCCCGGCGCGCTCTCCTGGTTCTTCGTGCTGCTGAACCACGTGCGGAACCTGATGCCGATTTCGGCCGCGTCGGCGCTGCTGGCGCTGCTGGCCCAGGTGACGCGCCAGCTGTCCGCGCGCGCGGACCCGCTGCACGACCTGCTGAAGACCAAGTTCGGCCTGCACGGCACCCCTCTCGAGGAGGAGCTGTTCGACGTCGAGCCGCCGTCCTGCGGAGACACCACGCCGAGTGTCACCGCTGCCACGATCGCCGGCGTCGGCACCGGCACCGAGCCATCTTCAGCGCCCGGCGACGCCGACCTTCGAGACCTCCTCAGCGCGCCCTCGGCGGCCCGCGCCGGCGTCTGGTCGGCGCTGGCCAGTGACGAGCAGCTGCGCGGTCTGATCGAGGTGGAGCCGCTCCACTACACGTGCCACGCCACCTCCGACTGCACCCGGCTCGAGTGGCAGGCGGGCCCGGGTGCGTCGCGGCTGTTCGGCAGTAGTCAGCAGCTGGCTGGACACAGAGACGTGCTCAGCACGGCCCGGCTCGAGGAGGCCATCGCTGATGTGGAGAAGAAGGCGGCCGAGCTGCGCGCGCTGATGACACAGAAGCCCGACCAGGAGAACGGACACCTGCTGGACATCCTGCAGCATGTCAGTCAGGAGGTGGCCGGCGCGAAGAGGCTCTCAGAGCAGCTGGAGGACTCTCTGGCGTCCCCGGCCGAGTCTCCGCCCTCGCCGCCCCCGCCGCCGCCGCCCCCGCCACCGCCCCCGCCGACGACGGCTGACCCGGCCCAGCAGCTGACGGTGAGTGATGAGGATCTGTAGCTCGCTGACCGCCACTCCGACCCAGTCGGTGTGTGTTCACTGGTACTGGCACAGAGGCTAGGATGTGATGATACAATGCAGATGTACAGCAGCTGACATGGTGTTCAGCAGTGCATCTTACGAGTACAAGGTGTACAGTTGATCAGACTCAAACTGACCGCCGTCAGGTGGGAGGGGACCTGGTAGAACTAAACAAAACTAAACAAAACTGATGATTCAGATGTACGGTATGCGGCTTTGCCTCATGCCATTGTCCAATCCTGTGCCCAGCCGCGTTCTATAAAAGCTGAGACAGACACCAACAACACTTTGGAGTATCAAGCCAATGACTGATCCCTGGGCGCCAAGTGACTATAAGAAGTAGTCGGTGCGCTCAAAAACCTTAATCATTACCATCCAATGAATGATCCGCCCACACTCCTCTCACTGTTGGTACTGTGAACCGTCCCGCCTCCCCGCCTCACACTGTGTTGGTACTGTGAGCTGTCCCGCCTCCCCGCTCTCCCTGCTGACTATGTCTGTATGTCTGTCTGTGTGTGTCGGCAGGACCCGATGTTGTCCGTACTCCTGTCGCCCTGGCACCACCTGCTGGCGCCGCCCGCCCACCACATGCTAGTCATCGACCGGATGCATAGCGGCGCCCGGCGCTTCGTCGTCATCGACTTCGGGGCGCCGATCCTGCTGACAGGTGAGTGTGCTGTACTGACGGTCGGTGGCTCTGCGGGTACAGAGTTTTAGCGTACGGCTCTCTCCTGGTTGTTTGGTTTCAGCTTCGCGAGCAGTTGAAGCCCTGGAGTGGTATGCCAGATTCGTGCCCTGTAGGGCGCAGTACTAGCTAACCACTCCGGCAGTCTTGTACCTGGAACTGATTACCATTGTTATGCTGCTATGAGAGGCATGGACCGAATCTGTGTAAACAAAGGAAGGTTGGAACTTTTCGTCCAGGGACAGGACTGAGTGAGAGGCGTATATCTGCGATGATCGTGCATCAGGTATGTCCGGCACAGACAGTTGCTTCGCTGGCTACTGTCACGACCGATCGGAGCTGATCCCCGCCAGTGACGGCCTGTCATGTGTCTGTCTATCAGTCTGTCTGTGGGGTAGTGTCCAACAGCGTCGCCACGATCTGAAAATTACCAGTGAAAAATCCAGGTGTATGTGTTCTTTAACATGGGACCATATTACGGAAGGCCGAAAATTGCTAGGGACAATGTCCGCCCCTAGTTTATTGTTTATTGATAAAGAACACCAACAGGCATCACAACAGGCATAGTTTCCCCAGTGGTGGCGGCACCCATGGACTAGTGTCCGTGCTTGTGTGTGTTCCGGTTTGATGTGTCATGCGAGATACGTGTGTGTACTGTACATGTGCGTGCGTGCAGCGTGTATCTGACTATATGGTGTCGTCTGTCACCAGATATCATCATCCCGGCGTGTTCGGACCTGCTGTCTCTCAGCGTGGACGTATGGACTGAGCGTGAGGAGTCGGACGGGCAGCGGCTGGTGGTAGCGTCTGATATCGGCTACCGGCGGCTGGTGATGACCGGTCTGGAGCCGCCGCCCGTCTGTCGCTACCTCAAGGTCAGTCAGTCTGCAGTCTGCAGTCACCCACGCAGAGTCCCCCTCACCGTGGGTCCCAGCTCAGCAGCAGTCTCTGACGCGGCAATACTGACCCACCGACGGAGTCTGTCTCAACTGCTTCGTCAAGCAGCAGCTGTGTCAGGCAGCCAAACGATGATTGTTGAGCACCAGCTGGAATATGTTTGTAGGTGTCTGTTTGTATCAGGCCAGTTCTCGGACCGGTGACTGGCTGTGACTGCATTTGCGTTGGTTTGTCAGGTCAGTTTCTGTGGAACCGGCGCTAACTACGTATGCAATATGCATCGTGTGTCTGCCGTTTGTCTGTGCCTAGCTGTATCTCTGTGCATATTGGCTGTCTTTCATCTTCCTTCCATTGTCAGGCTTATGTTCTCTACCCCGTCTGTCGTCTGTCATCTGTCGTCTGCCGTCTGTTGTCTGTTTACTGCCGTCTGTCGTCTGTTTCCTGTCGTCTGCCGTCTGTCGTCTGTCGTCAGCCGTCCGTTGTCTGCTCTCTACCGCTCGTCATCTGACCGCCGCCCCGTCTCCCCCGTTGTCTCCCGTTGTGACCTCAGATCACGACGATCGGTCGGTACGGTATGACGACGACACGCTGCCGTGTGCCGATGGCCTGGTTCTACGGCCACACGGTGCTGATGCCGTGGCAGGTGGCCGATCCGACGCACAAGGTCCGCGTCATCGCCCGCGACCAGGCCCAGGTGAGAGACGGGCAGAGGCCGAGGAGGAGACAGAGGTACAGGGTCAGGGGAGGATACAGAGGGACACAGAGGGGGCAGGAGGAGATGGAGGGGACAGAAGAGGAGGTAGAGTGGCACTTAGTTTAATGTGGCATAGGGGGCAGAGGAAGAGACAGTGTGACAGAGGGAGACAGGCACTGCAGACGTCGACACAGGGCCGATGAGTCTTGTAATTACCATCGGCAGACCATAGAATCCAGCGGAAGGTGCCGCCGTAAACAATATGAATACGAAACTCGTAAAGCTCTGTGGTCTGAGGTTTACGACTTGAAAGTTGTGATCGTAATTTCTCCAAAGTACACACAAATTTAATTGAAATAACTTGATGCATCACGCATTATTATGCATTTATTATGCATCACACTCATGTTTCATCTGGTAATCCGCCCACATTTCTCGGAAGCCCACGTATCTGCCATTGTTGTCTGTTGTTGAGTCTGAGCACAGTTGCAGTGCCGCCTGTACACTGTTTCCTCTTTGCGTGTCTGTGTCCGCGTTTGCACGTCTCTTTGACACTACCACCCTCTCCTGTGCAGACGGAGCTGGGTCTGCTGACCACCCTACACCAGGAGGTGCACTGCCAGTACAGTCTGGCCTGCGAGCGGCTGCGGCGGCTGCTGCTGCACCTGGCACCCAGCGCGGACGGTGCGGCTGACGGCGCTGCGCGACCCGCCGCTCTCTCAGCCGACACCAGGGTGCCGGCCGCCTACCAGGTCAGTAACGGCGGCGGCAGGGCGGCGGGGATAGTGGGAGGGGGAAGGGATGGTGCCGACACCAGGGTGCCGGCCGCCTACCAGGTCAGTAACGGCGGCGGCATGGGGCGGAGATAGTGGGAGGGGAGCGGGGATGGTGCTACTATGATGTATTGCACAGTGTGTGTGTGTGTGTGTGTGTGGGGGGGGGGTGTTGCTGCTATGGCGGTCGTGCAGGGTTTGAAGAGTCACGAGTTGACCTGAGGTAACCGCTGCGGAGGTGTTCGAGGAATGGGAGATTTGAAGGACAATTTAACCTTTATCTTACGTGTGTCTTTTTGCGAAACACTGTTGACATTCACGATGGCTACCACCCGTCAGTAGATTGCCGTCCTAACGTCGGCAGCTGCCTGTCCAGCCATACTTCTTACTGTGGCCATCCCACTGACCTGCTCCCCCTCCCCGCAGGAGTGCGTTTCTCTACACCAGCAGGCCAGTGGATTCCTCTCTTCTGCCTGTGGACCCACCACTGACCTGGTCCCCCTCCCGCAGCGAGTGCGTTTTCTCTACACCAGCAGGCCAGTGTATTCTCTCTCTTGCTGTGGCCACCCCACTGACCTGTCCCCCTCCCGCAGAGTGGTTTCTCTACACCAGCAGGCCAGTGTATTCTCTCTCTGCCTGTGGCACCCACTGACCTGGCTATCCCCCGTCCCGCAGAGTGCCGTTTCTCTACACCAGCAGGCCAGTGTGATATCCTCTCTCTGTGTGCCACCCCACTGACCTGCTCCCCCTTCCCCCAGGAGTGCGTTTCTCGACACACACGGTCCAGTCGTGATTCTCTCTCTGCTGTGGCCATCCCACTGACTGCTCCCCTCCCGCAGGAGTGCGTTCTCTACACAGAGGCTGTGTGATTCTTCTCTACTGCGGTGCCAATCCCACTGACCTGCTCCCTCCCCGCGGAAGTGCGTTTCTCTACACCAGCACGCCAGTGTATTCTCTCTCTGCTGTGGCCATCCCACTGACCTGCTCCCCCTCCGCAAGGGTGCGTTTTCTTCCTACCAAGCACCAGTGTGATTCTCTCTCTGCTGTGCCACCCCACTGACCTGCTCCCCTCCCCGAGGAGTGCGTTTCTCTACACCAGCAGGCCAGTGCTGATTCTCCTCTGCTGGCCACCCCACTGACCTGCTCCCCTCCCGCAGGAGTGCGTTCTCTACACCGCAGCCAGTGTGATTCTCTCTCTGCTGTGGCCACCCCACTGACCTGCTCCCTCTCCCCGCAGGAGGCGTTTCTCCTACACCAGCAGGCCAGTGTGATTCTTCTCTCCTGCTGTAGGCACATCCACTGACTGCTCCCCCTCCCGCAGGAGTGCGTTCTCTCTACACCAGCAGGCAGTGTGATTTCTCTCGTTCTGCTGTGGCCATCCCCATGACCTGCTCCCCCTCCCGCAGGAGTGCGTTTCTCTACACAGCAGGCCAGTGTGATTCTCTCTCTGCTGTGGCCACCTCCACTGACCTGCTCCCCTCCCCGCAGGAGTGCGTTTCTTACACCAGCAGGCACAGTTGATTCTCTCTCTGCTGGGCGCACCCCACTGACCTGCTTCCCCTCCCCGCAGGAGTGCGTTTCTTACCACCGCAGGGCCGTGTGTTCTACTCTCTGCTGTGAGCCACCCCTGACCTGCCCCCCTCCCCGAGGAGTGCGTTTCTCTACCAGCAGGCCCAGTCGTGATTCTCTTCTCTGCTGTGGCCACCCCACTGACCGGCTCCTCCCCTCCCGCAGGATGTCGTTTCTACACCAGCAGAGCCGAGTGTGAATTCTCTCTCTGCTGTGGCCACCCACTGACTGCTCCCCCTCCCCGCGGGAGGTGTTTCTTACACAGCAGGCCAGTGTGATTCTCTCTCTGCTGTTGGCCCCCACTGAACCTGCCCCCCTCCCAGGAGTGCGTTTCTCTACACAGCAGGCCAGTGGATCTCTCTCTGCTGTGGGCCACCACTGACCTGCTCCCCCTCCCCGCAGGAGTGCGTTTCTCTACACCAGCAGGCCAGTGTGATTCTCTCTCTGCTGCGCCGTCTGCGCCAGTACTGCCGCCCTCGTTTGCCGCCCGTCTCTGCCGCCGCGGGTCGGCTGCGTGACGCCGGCTCGTCACAGCTGCGTCGCGTCGCCGACCACCTGCTGGAGTCGCTGCTGGCGCTGTCTGCCGAGGCGGCTGGTCGTCCGACGGTGTCCGTCGCGCCTCTGCCGGCCCTCACTCCGCCGCTGTGTATGCGCCTGTTCGAGGAGCTGTGCGTTCACGGCGGGCCGCGGGTGCAGCTGGCGGCGGGCACCCTCCTGCTGACGGCCGCTGGACAGCAGCCGTGGTGGGGCGGCCTGGTAGCCGACACGTTCTGCAGGCTGTTCGCGCACACGGAGGATCGCGACTTCAGCAGGCAGAGGTTAGTGAGGTTAGGGGACTTCAGTAGGCAGAGGTTAGTGAGGTTAGGGGACTTCAGTAGGCATAGGTTAGTGAGGTTAGGGGACTTCAGTAGGCAGAGGTTAGTGAGGTTAGGGGACTTCAGTAGGCAGAGGTTAGTGAGGTTAGGGGACTTCAGTAGGCAGAAGTTAGTGTTGTGACGGGGTCAGAGGCCGCGGTGGGGGCGCCAGGAGGGACGGCTCTGTCCTGGACACTGCCTGCATTTAACTGAGTTGTGTTTCCTGCTTGTTCGGGGTGGTCACGGGCCTGCCCTGAGTGGATTTATCGGGCACCGTGGTGCTCGCTAGGAAATGAGTGACGGCAAGTAGGTGACTTCACCGAGTAATATGCTGTCAACATAGCTTTTCGATCCTATTACCGGTGGGTTAACTGTGTCTTGCGGATTTTGCACTTTTCGTTGAGTCCAACCTCTCAACAAGTACCCTTACCACCTTGTCATGCCAATACGTTCAACTGCCACGAAGCAAATTAATTCACACATCGCACCTAGCCGTATTCAGCGATTCACCATACCCTCCTCATGGCCGGCCATACCTCTCCGTCTGTGTGTGATACTGACCTGACCTGATCTGACCTGCGGCAGGCTGTTTATCCTGCTGACCTACCTGGGCCAGCGGACGCTGTCCCGCTCTCGGCAGCAGTCTCGCTCTCTGCTGGAGGCGCTGCTCGGTGCCCTCTGTGACCACCTGACGGCTGAGGTGCCCGAGCTCCAGCTGGTGGAGTGGATGCTGCTCTACCTAGCCACGCTGATCGAGGGACTGGAGCACCGCGAGGCCGGTCAGTGCTCCATCGGCTCAGTTGGTCACAATTATCGCAATGTTCACATGCTCGTACGTCATTAACTTGGGCAGCTGATGTTTTACAGTGGGGTCATTACCCGACACATGGGTTGCAGTCTTCTTGATGTAGTTAGTATTCGTTGGTCGGAGGGAATTATTTCGACCCTTGCCTTCGTTGGCGGCGAGGCAACGTCTTGCTACATCCCAGCTGTGACTTCCATACCTGTGATAGTGTGATAGTGCCTGCACCCTGCTCCCGCCTCCCAGTTTGTGCTATTTTCGAGTGCTGAAGGGCTTAGTTTCTAGCTTACTACTAGACTGCCAGAATCCGTCAATGTCTCGATATGTGCGTGACAACACATATTCAGTGGCAGTTGGAAAAAATGGCAGTTTTTAGCCGGGGGAGCGATCTGTATGATCTCTGTCTGTGTATCTGACTGACGTTTGAGCGGAACGTCTGGTCGCTGGTGGATTGTGCTTGTGCTGACGTTCGTCTGTTCTGTCCTCCGGATGGCCTGTATGACTGACCCCTGTCTGTCTGTGCTCCATTACCACAGGTCGGTGGCGTTTCCTGGCTGGGGAGCGCTCCCTGCTTCGGTCCAGCAGTGGCTCAGCCTCAGGACGCGGCAACAAGGGCTACCGGCGCCGGCTGCTCACACGTCTGAAGAATCACAAACAGATCGACGAGCTGCTCAACGTCAAGAAGCTCACCATGGGAAAGGTGCGCTGGGGCGGGCTGTAGTGATGGAGACTCGCTCCTCTCTGTACTGTCCGGAGTGCTGGAAAGGCAGATATTGAGATGTAGGGCTGCATTCCTCGGTAATGATTCATTTGCAATTTTGCGGAAATTAAGTATGGAGTTGTGTGAGGATATGATAATGTATGTATATCTAACATATAAGTTACCTACCTGAGTAACTTGCTTGGTTCGAAGTCCCGGCTTGATAGATATTGTGTGCAGTCAGCTTCTTTGGCGTTATGCTTTCAGCGAAAGAACTTCACCTGATATTCCAGAAACGCTGATCGTTTTATATTTGTGCTCAGTTCTACTCAAGTCGCTATGCGATTGTGCGTATTTACCTTGACTTTGAGATAACGTGACACGGCTTTTTCTGGGGTACTTTCTGATCGTTTTCGTTTGCGCTTTTCAGAGTTTGGCAAACAGCAACCTGATAGGATTCCTGGTGCACAGTGCGCCAAAATCCGACCTGATCAAGAAGAAACAGTTCAAATACGTCAAGGTGTGTTCATTTGGTGCCTAACCCTACATTTTAAAAGGAGTTTCCTTATCATCTATTGGTTGCAGTCAGCGTGGATTACTCAATGTTTCGTACATTGTAAAAAACTGACGTCGGCGCTTCGCCACCTTATTCATGCTGACGTAGACTCGTTGAACTGTTCTACTATGATATGTGGGCTACACAATGAGTGCAGTTTGTCATCTTTGTCCCGGTCTTGCCATGGTGATCAGTTCCCTCCGTCTGAACTAGACCAATACACTCTTATCTGACCGTGTCTCCTCGTTTCTCCCTTTTGATCGTGTCTCCGTGTCTTCCTTCTGACCGTGTCTCCTCGTATCTCCCTTCTGTCCGTGTCTCTTTATGTCTCGTTTCTGACCGTGTCTCCTCGTCTCTCCCTTCTGGCCGTGTCTCCCTTCTGACCGTGTCTCCTCGTCTCTCCCTTCTGGCCGTGTCTCCCTTCTGACTCGTGTCTCCGTGTGTCTCCTCCCAGGCGGGCTCGTGTCCGGACCCGCGCCAGGAGTCTGCTGGTGCCAGTGCCGGGGCCGGGGCGTCAGCGGCCGGCGGCTCCAGCAGCAGTGGAGGGGCCGGGGCGGCAGAGCCGGCGCCCACTGTCAGTAGAGACGTGGCACTGCGTGTGGTTCGTCTGCTGATGGAGCGCCTGCTGGAGCCGCAGCTGCTCGTCTCGCCGGATATGATGATGACCGGCTGTAAGGTGAGGAGGAGGACGCCCCGGGCCGACCGATTGACTACCGGGACGACCCATAGGGGACCCGTACTCTAATGGGTGGTATCGGAAACGAGACGGGAAGCGGCGGCATGCTGGTCGGCGGATGGCTTTGTTCTGAGTTGGTGGTGTTTATATTCTGGGTTTATATTCTGGGTTTATATTCTGAGACTTTTGGGGTCTCTTTGGGTCCAACTCGACGCGATTCGTCTGCAGTTTGATGCAGCTCCGATCCAGCTCTGGCAGCTTCGGACGGCCAGGCGTATTGTCTTGTGTCGCGTGCTATGTCTCGGTACAGCGTCCAGCCGTTCCTCCGACGGATGCCAGCTCGTGTCACCACCCTCTGTGCCTGACTGGTTCGGTGTTTGGCCGCCAGGTGGTGTCGTGGGTGGCGGCGGCGGCGCGGCCGGCGCTGCGTCTCTGCGAGGTGGTGACCGCCGCCCAGCTGGACTGTCTGCTCAGGGCGGCCAGCGGTACCGCTACACAGCCGGTCAGCTGGGCCGGGCCCTGGACAGCACACACCATACAGTGCTTCATACAGGTCAGTAGTGGACAGCACACACCATACGTGGCTTCATACAGGTCAGTAGGGACAGCAAACACACCATACAGTGCTTCAATACAGCGTCAGTAGTGGCATAGCACAAACACCATTGCAGTGTTCATACAGTCGTAGTGGACAGCAACACCATACAGTGCTTCATACAGGTCAGTAGTGGAGGTAAATAGCATACAGTGCTTATACAGGTCAGTATGGACGGTAAAATTAGATAACAGTGCTTCATAAGGTCAGTAGTGGACGCACACACCATACAGTGCTTCAACAGCGTCAGTACAGTTTGGACAGCACACACCATACATGCTTTCTATACAGGCAGTAGTGGCGAGCACACACCAACAGTGCCTTCAATTACAGGTCAGTAGTGGACAGCACACCGACCATACAGTGCTTCCATACAGGGTCAGATAGTGACGGTAAATAGCATACAGTGCTTCATACAGTCAGTAGTGGACGTAAATAGATACAGTGCTTCATAACAGGTCAGTAGTGGACAAGCCACACACCATACAGTGCTTCATACAGGTCAGTAGTGGACAGCACACACCATACAGTGCTTCATACAGGTCAGTACTCAGTACCAACTGTGTCTAGCTTGCCCACACGTAAATGTCTATGCAACTGCCTGTACGTCTTGTACATACATTTTGGCGAATCGCTCTGTCTGCTTGACACCTAGATGACATATCTGCGTAGTCAAGTGACATGATGACGTCACGCTCACGTCATGCTGCCTGTCATGACACCTTCCTCTGCCGTAACCTCCCTCTCACCACCTCCCCCTCTGCTGCCTGTCATGACACCCCTCTCTCTGTCGTGCCCTGCAGGAGATCCTCCAGGCGGAGCGGGCCCATCCTGCCACGTGGGGCGGCGGCGGCAGCGGCCCGGCCGACCCGCCCCCGTCGCCGCCGCGCGCCGCCACCTCCTCTGCGGGCGGCAGCGGCGCCGCCTGCTCGGGCGGCAGCGGCGGCGGCAGCTCGGCCGGCTCCTCCGACGGCTCCGGGACGCCAGAAGACGACGATGACGACTCCTCCAGCCCGCCCCCGGCCAGCCAGCCGCTCTCGGTGGGTGTTCTATGACCGGCAGGACGGCCGCCGGAGGGATGGGAGTGTGGATGGTGTGATGTCTGTACGGACGGAGCTGTGTGCTGTGTCAGGTGGTCTTCCGATCGTCTTCGGCGGACGGCCGCCGAGGGACGGGAGTGTGGTTGACGGTGTGATGTCTGTACGAACGGAGCTGTGTGCTGGCCTGGTGTGTGGGCAGCAGAGCAGTGAGGCAGACGATGGAAATGTGTCAGCTGTATGTGGTGGAGCTGTGTCTGCTGGTGAGTGTTTGGCCCAGTCACCGTCACTTTAACAGCGGACGGCTCAGCCAGCTGTAGTGGCCGTGTGATAACCCTGGCAATACATCTGTGTATAGCCGTGCCGTCACGGTGCTGACTTGTATATGTATACTCCTCACTGGTAATGACGCCTCCTGTGCTGATCCCCAGTTCCCACAGTCGGACAAGCTGGAGGTGCACATGTTCTCAGCAGACGGTGGTGGCCCGCCCTTCTCCTCTTTCTACCCGTTCCCGGCGCTGTCTGCGGCGGCTGCCAGTGGCGGTGCCGGGTCGTCAGCGCAAGCTGTAGCGTCCACGTCTGGTGGACAGACGGGTCAGACGATGGTGCCGGGGGGGGGGTGACAGATGGGGTCGGGACAGGGAGAGACGGTCACACGCGGTGTTAGAATGGAAGAGGCAGTACCACACGGCGTCTGGGAGTCATAAGTGCTTTTGGGGTGGGGTGTGATGGTCTTGGCAGTCAGAGCGCCCCAGAATCTCGAGCGTTTGCGTAATGCCTAAGGAGGACGGTGAAGCATGGGACATTGTAACTTGCTACGACGTCACATGTATAAAACAGCTTATACCTGGCTGGCTTCAAAGTTAACATCAAATTGACATAAATGTCCGGCCTCTAAAGATTCTCATAAAAGTGTCGTTTCTTGTTTTTGTCGTGAATCGCGCAGCATCATGGTTGTGCTGTACCGTTCGGGTTCGAAATGTCTGTCCGCCTCCGAGTTGTGTCGGGGGAGGCCATGTGGGAGCCGGCCGTGGCTGCTGTGACTGACGCTGTCACCCTCCTCTTCCGCAGATCCTCCCCCCGCCTGTCTGCAGCAGTTGCCACCGATGGTGGAATCGGATGACGACGATGACGATGACGGTGACCCGCTGATGCTCGATGACTTCGTGGTGGACATCTTCGAGGCGTCCCAGGCGGACAAGAAGCCACCCCTCCCCTCGGACGCCGTCAAGTGGGGCCTAATCCCGGCCCCCGGCGGCTCTTGGTCGCTCTCCAACTATGTGTGAGTTTGACGAGCCTCTCTGTCCAGCTGTCTATCCAGGTGTGAATCAGATTGGATCCCTGGTCACTTCCAACTACGTGTGACGAGGCAGGCCTCTCTGTCCAGCTGTCCTATTCCGGTGTGAATCAGATGGATCCCCTGGTCACTCTACCTTATAGCTACGCGTGAGTTTGACGAGCCTCTCTGTGGTTCCAGCTGTGGCTATCCAGGTTGGTGAACAGATGTCCCTGGGCCACGTCTTCCAACCGGTGTGAGTATTGAGAGCGCTTCTGTCCGAGGTGGGTCTATCCAGGTGGTGAATCGAGATGAGTCGCCCTGGGCTCTTATCTCCAACGTCGTGTGAGTTTGACGAGCCTCTCTTTCCAGCTATCTATGCCAGGTGGTGAATCAGGTTTGTTCAAGGGTGCATCCCCCCTCGGGCACCTCTCCAACGGGTACGTGGCTCCGACCGTTTGAAACGAGCCCTCTGTCCATACTTGTCTATCGGTGTGAATCAAGAATGGATCCACCTGGAGGGCACTCTCGCAATTCTAAACGTGATGAGATCCTCAGACGAGGCAATGACTCTGCTCCAGCTGTCCATACAGGTGTGAATGCAGGTATGATACCCTGGGCACTCTTCCATTACTATTCGTAGTGGGTTTAGACGCAGCCTCTCTGTCCCAGCTGTCTATCCAGGTGTGAATCAGATGATCCCTGGGGAGCCACTCTCCAACCTGAGTGTGGAGTTTGACAGCGCTGCTCTGATTTCGCAGCTTGTTCTATCCAGGTCCGTAGGAATAGATGATCGCCCTGGTCCACTCTCCACTATACTGTGAGTTTTTGCACCGTATGTCTTTCTCTGCTCCAGCTGCCTCTATCGCAGGCTCTGTCGCCACTCAGACTGATCCCCTGCGCGCACTCTCCATTTAAGTGTGAGTCTCACGCACCGAGCCTCTCTGTCCAGCCCTCGCTCTATCCCAAGGTGTGGACACTCAGATGACTCCCTTGGTCACCTCTCCAACTACGCTGCTGCCAGCTTTCGACGACTCTCTCTGTCAGCTTCTATCACCGCCGCTGCTGAAATCCAGATGACCTCCCTCGCGGCACTGCTCCCACACTACCTGTGGTTGCACCGCCTCCTTGACGAGCCCCTCTCTCGTCCAGCTGTGCTATCCAGGTGTGCAACCTCAGTGATTCCCCTGGGCACTCTCCAATCACGCCTGCTGAAGATATATGACGAGCCTCTCTGTCCAGCTGTCTATCCAGGTGGTGAATCAGTATGATTCCCCTGGTCACTCTCCCCAACCCCTACGCGTCGTGAGTTTTTCTGCACGACCGCCTCTCTGCCTCAAGCTGTCTAATCGCAGGCTGTGAAAAGATCGATCCCCTGGGCACTCTCCAACTACGTGTGAGTTTTTGAACGAAGCTTCTCTGTCCAGCTGTTACCAGGTGTGAATTTCAAGATGATCCCCTGTCACTCTCCAACTACCGTGAGTGAGTTTGACGAGCCTCTCTGTCCAGCTGTCTATCCAGGTGTGAATCAGATGATCCCCTGGTCACTCTCCAACTATGTGTGAGTTTGACGAGCCTCTCTGTCCAGCTGTCTATCCAGGTGTGAATCAGACTGATACACTGGGCACATCTCCTAACTACGTGTGAGTTAGATTTCGAAGCCCTCTCTTTGCTGTCCAGGGCTGTCTATCCGGTGTGAATCCCAGATTGATCCCTGGTCCACGTCTTTCCCAACTAAACGATGTGAGATCGACGGTTAGCCTCTCATGTCCCAGCTGTCTATCCAGGGTGTGAATCAGATGACTCCTGGGCACTCCTCCCAACTAGCTGTGAGTTAGACGAGCCCATCTTGTCCAAATGTCCATATTTCCAGGTGTGAATCAGATGATCCTTTTGGTTTTCACTATCTCCCAACTAACGCTGATGAGTTTGAACGGCAGCCCTCGTACTGTCCAGCTGTCTATCCAGGTGTGAATCAGTGATCCCCTGGGACCACTCTCCAATATGTGCTTGACCGTTTGACTTCGAGCCTCTCTGTCTCAGCTGTCTATCCCAGGTGGTGAATTTCCAGTATGGTATGAACCGGCTGGCACTCTCCAACTAGTGTGTAGTTAGACGAGCCTCTCTGTCCAGCTGTCTATCCAGTGTGGATTCAGATGATCCCATGGTCACTCTCCAACTACGTTGAGTTGTTGACCAGCCTCTCTGTCCAGCTGTCTATCGGTGTGAATCAGATGATCATCTCCTGGGCCAACGTCTCCAACTATGTGTGAGTAGACGAGCCTCTCTGTCCAGCTGTCTATCCAGGTGTGAATCAGATGATCCCCTGGGCACTCTCCAACTATGTGTGAGTAGACGAGCCTCTCTGTCCAGCTGTCTATCCAGGTGTGAATCAGATGATCCCCTGGGCACTCTCCAACTAAGTGTGAGTAGACGAGCCTCTGTGTCCAACTGTCTAATCCAGGTGTGATCAGATGATCCCTGGGCACTCTCCACTAGTGTTGAGGTAGACGAGCCTCTGTGCACACTGCCTCTATCCAGGATGTGGAATCAGATGATCCCTGGGCACTCTCAACTACGTGGTGAGTAGACGAGGCTCTTCTGTGTTGCCAACTGTCTATCAGGTGTGAATCAGCATGATCCCCTGGAACATCTCAAACTCTGTTAAAAAATGACCCCTGTCAATTCTCCAACTCAGTTGCACGGTTTCCGTTGGCCGATCGCACCAGTCCGAAGACCAGGTCACTCGGTTGTGGCGTTTTTTTGTGACAATAATCTTGCAACAAAGAAACCACCAGCCTCAACCATAGGTCAGGGGTGTACTAGTAAAATATTCGGACTTTAATTTCGGACAAATGGAAAAAAAATGTCGGCAACCTGTTCCATGACGTTAAAAAGAGACGTGGTGCATCGATTTTGAGTTCTCCTTTCCAAAAAAACCTACCACCTCGAAAAAAAACAAAACCCTGTAAAATGCATTAATAGCAATCAATGCCACAAAGTGGTTGTCGAATTCGTCCCACTGTGGTATTTATTCTCAATAACTCCGCGATCCACTTCCTGACATCAATCAAATTTTGGTAAGACGCCGCAACCGGGTAGAACAATTAATTGGGAACATTTTGACCACGCAGAAAACGTTCGCAGAGTCAGGTCCCGACGGAGTATAGTCGACCCAAGTACAGACAGGTAGCAATTTTTTTTTAGCTTGGCTTATGGATGCTGCCTCAGGGACTACTATGAACGTCATTTAATTATCATCTATTACTAATGGGGCGTTAGAAAAATGCGTATGAGAACAGTTGTATGGATGTTGGTGAATACAGAGGGGGAGACATGCCCCCACCGCACCTTTCAGTCCTCTTTGAGCGTAATTGGGGTCCTCTCAACCTGAGTAGGCCTCACAGGGGGGCCCCAATAGCCGATGAGGTCACTCTGAACGAAATTTCACCCCGTTTCTCAACTAAATCGCAGGGAGTAGCATTTTGTTCCACTTTTCACCATCTGGACTTTCTTCAGAGACCTTATTTTTCTTTGCTGCCGCTCTCAGAGGAGCCCACTCTGTCTCCGTAGGGGCAGTACGGCCTCCAGAGGGCCTCACCCTCTGTATACCCAGTAAGGACCATTCCTGACTTTTGGAAGTGGGCCCAGTTTCTGGTTTGTAAGAGCCCATTTCAGCTATGTGAAGGTATATTTTGACCAATTTAGAGGGTCCCAATTCTAAGCCCCATAATATTGTCTTCATTGTTCAAACAGGGCCCCAAGGCTTGAGGGTCCCAAACTAAGGCCCTGAGGGCCATTCCAAGTGCCTTTGGGGCCCACTTTAACCGCGTAGCTTCCTCCTTGACCGAATCTGGGTTCACCACTCAATAGGCATAATATAACTGCTTTGAGCAAAAACACAACAATGGCTCAGGAATAGACTAAACCCGATAATAAGGTCGCCACTACCCAATTAAGGCTGGCCCAACTATGGAGCCAAAAAAGTAGGCCCTTTGAAAGGCAAGAAGGGGCCTAACCGAAGTACAATTGAGCCATGAATGCCATAGCTTTGGGATCTCTAGGAAAGGTCAGAGTAGAGCCCACAGGGGAGGGACCAGAGTGGGCCCTCACGGAGGCCAGATGGGTCTCTCTGGAACCTATGGAGTCTTGACTGGTCTGTGAGTGCTCAGATTCTCAGACTCTGGTCTGAGGGCCTAGACTGTTAAGATGGTCCCCTGTCCGCCGCGTGAGGGGTTCTAAGTTCAGAGTCAGAGTCCGAGAGTGACCCTCTAGACAAAGAGACTGTGCAGCTTCAAGACCAGCCAAAGGCTCGCCTAGTTCCAGAGGACCGCATCTGGCCTCCATTAGGACCAGACTCACGTCGCGCCGTCCCCGAGTGGCCCTCCTCTGACATCCAGAAGGACCACGCTCTGGATTCCAGGAAGGCCATTGTTCCCACCGGGCACATCCTCTGCCTTTCAAGTCAGCTCGGCCCTCTGTTTGTAATCCAGTGGGGGCCCCAGTTCTGACCTCATGAGGGCCAGTTTTGATTTTCCTGAGGCCGATCTTGTATTTTTTGGCACAGAGCTGTTCTTATTAATAAACCGCGCTTTACAGATGGTGGAAGTATCAACGATGGATTATAACTGTCCAGGATTCCGGGGATCAATGGCCAAGGAGATCAAGTGGCGAGAAGTTGGCAGTCCATAAGATAGTGCCATTGGCAGGTAGGCCTCCTCTTAGTTGTCTTAGTAGACCCTCAAGCCTTGGGGGCCCTTTTCGAAATAAAGACAAATATATGCTGAATGGACCCGTCTTAGGTTCAAAAAATAGTACCTTAACAAAACGATTTTCAATGCGCTGAAATGGCCTCTACCAAACCAGAATAGATCAGGGCCCTATTCAAAGTGTCATAATGGCCTTCTGGTGATCAGAGTGGGGCCCTCTGGAGTCCGACGCTGGCCCTACGGAGACCAGCAGTGGGCTCTCTGGAGGCAGAAATAGGTCCTCTGAAGGTCAGATTGTGNTGTGACGCTCTATCCAGTATTTCCTTCACCTTTGCATTGGCATCATCAAAATGGCAGGTCCATTTTAGTCTAAATCCGTGGGGTATGAAACCGTTTTTTTTGCACACTTCCAAGAACATGTTGTGAGACTTGTTCTTTTCCAGCTTCACCGCTATATTCCGCAGCCTGCTTACAGGGAGAGCCGTTTTCTTCAGCTCGCACCCCTCCTGCTGAGGCCGTGGTAGCTCAGCCCTCGGCCCATCTGTAGATGTAATCGCCTGGTGGGGTGCCGCCGGCTGGTGTGACGTTACCTCACCTGACCCCATCTGGTCAGCTGGAGCCGCTGTCACTGCTGCTGACTTGCACGGAAAACTCTGGCCTACGGATCGCGACATTCGTCTTAAGTGATCTCCCATTGGGTCGCTCAGAAACCGGTGCAGGGGGTGACGTGCCTCTTAGATCGATCACCTGCACCGGAAGTTCGTCGAAGATAACTAATTTGAACCTATTTCAATGACCGTAAACCAATTAAACTTCTTCATAATTGAGGCAGTTAGGATGAAGCCGTGAAGATCGAATTTCCGAACTATCGCAAAATGTCGCCGACAAATCCTCCCAAAACTGGCCCTGGAACCACCTCTGTTCAAGTCAGAAACTCAATATTTCGACTCCAGATGTGCATATTAATTTTAGGAAACGTCCCAAAGTTTCATGATCCTACTCTTAGCCGTTCCGGAGATATTCAAGAAAAAAATGAGGGGTGGGTCAAATTTGCCCCCTGCCACTAATAGGATTAACATGCCAAATTGGCAAATACTGGCTACATGCCTGGTTCATGGGCCTCTCTGAGGGTCCTGGTCCAATCCAGCTCATTACAAAAGTTGAAGAAAAAAAGGGGCATCGCAAAATAAAGTGGCCGAAATCCGTTGAGTTTTTCATACCCATTTTTTCGGCGAAGGTTCTTTCAACGCTCGGGAAGGGCCCTTTCGAGGCGCCCCCCGGACGAAATCCTAACTACTTGCCTGACCAATTACTCAGCGATACCATCCTTCAGCAATATTTTATCCCCTCCTACACCCATGTTTAGCTTGATTAAGCTCAGTGTCGAGACACAGCTCATTTTTATTACATAAGTTCAACGCCCCAAACCCACTTCTGATTTAATGACGCAATCCTTTAAAAAGGTGCTCTAGAACATTCTCTTCCACATCGGCTGAGTTTCAGGCGGAGCGGATTCTTAATTAATAAATCAGGCCGTCCACCGTTCGGCTATCCGGAAACCCTCCATAACATTGACTGTATCACCGAATCATATCTTCTGGACACCTCCGAGGAGTTGTATTTACTCGATTAAAATGAAAGACAATAAACTTTTTTGTTAATTTAGTCCGAATGTTTTGTATGAATGGCCTTCCGAGGTCAGGATCCGCGCTAAGCAGAGCTTGTTGCGCTGGTCCTGACCTTATCACCCGATTTTAAGTTCAATTTAAAAAGCTGAAGTTCGATTTAAAAGATAAAGTTAAATTTAAACAAATGAAGTTCAATTTAAAATAATCTGTAGCTCGATTTGAAAAAGATCAAGTACAAATTAAAAAAGCTGAAGCTTGATTTAAAAAAGGTCCTTTTGAAATATATTGCGTGGTGAATGTGTGGAAAACGATAAACTATTTTTAAGGACTGGAGTCATATATTTTGCGACACATTTGATAGACAAGCGCAGGTAATCCAAACACAGCGCACAATATTTCAATAATATATGCAGTGAATCTAACTTATCAGTTTATACTTTCGCATAATCAGTGGAGTGAAACGGGAGTTATCCCTGAATCCCATGTACGCAAGCAAGCACATGCACGCAAGCAAGCAAGATGAAGACGGATTTTGGCCCATCTGTAAGTTTGTTCGAACGCTTCGCGTTCTCTTTCACTTTAGGTCTGAACCAGTGACGTACCCAGGATTCGCTTCTCGGGGGGGGGATTTTATCAGGGACACAAGGTACGCCCACTAAAAAAATACCGGATTTGGTCCAACGTATGCTTTTTAGAGAGGCATATTTTTTGTAATCGGCCAGGAAGTCATTATTTTTCCAGGTACCCAACAGTTACATCCACAAAGAAATTGCCGTATTTTGACCAGGCTGGCCAAATACGGCGATTTTTTGGTAGGGAGCGCACCGGTGGGCACAGGCCCTATTTCGCTGCCTGAAGCATCTAGCTAAATAGGTCAGGGTCCAAGTTGTGCTCCAAAGGCTTGGTTGTTCGCATCCATGAACCCTTAGAACCAGATCGGCTTCCAAGTGTTCCGGTCGACCGCTGGCTATTTACCGTCCGGTCAACGCCTCGAGGGGGGGGGGCTGATCAACCCATCAGGATCCCCGGCCGACCTTCGAAATTGGAAGGTCGCTCGTGACCGTGATCATTATTGTATTGCAATCATGGTGAAGGAATTGTGATGTTTTGTTAGTTAGTTTGTTTGTGCTGGCAATAGTCCATTTTGCCGAATCAGCAATGAAACTGCGTTAAAGTGCAGGAGCCGCGGTGTAAAGTGGCGGCTGGGTTGATAACCGTCCCTTTAACGAGCCCCCGCTGCCAACAGAATGTCAACTATTAAATGAAGGAAGGGCCATACATTTTACGTCTTTTTGACATGTCAGCCAATGCAAAAGTCATCCAAATCCAATGCAAAATAAAAACGCACAAAGTGACAAATAACGCACTTCCTGCGTTATTTTTGCCGCACTTCCTTCCACAAAAAACGCACTTCCCGGGCAGTATGCATACTGGCCGGCCAGTTGGGCAGTATGCATACTGCCCGGGAAGTATGCATACTGCCCGGGCAGTTTGCATACTACCCACTTTCTTAGCTTCACGGACAATATGGAAACTCGGCCCGTTTGTAAACTGCCCTGCTCGTTTCGGAAACAGAGGCGCACAAAAATAATCGATTGTATTGTCTGTACATATAAAGACGGCAATAAAAAGCAACAGACTATGTCTATTCGCTTTTCTGCATCTACCTCATTACTGTTGAGCTATTGTCTGCTCTGTTAAGTCACTGGTGTCACTCAAAGATTACCGGTACCTTTACAAACTGTGTGTTATTACTCTGCGCAAATTGTTTTTTATTGAACTATTGACTAATGCCGAATAGCTGAAAGTTGCAACTTAATTAGTACTAGTGATGTAACTTTCGCAAAATTTCCTGACTAATACCAATCCAATACCAAACAGGAGGCAGTTTGGCTGACTAACATAACTGAAACGGATTTGGTTCAAAGCTTGAAAAATGGTCAAAAATTGACCCGGGTTTTGACATTGTAGGTGGTGGTAGTTATGTGATATGTATATTGGTATAATGGGCATATACACTTATTTTAAGAGGACCTCACTTACTCTTGTGAGCAATATCTTCACATCTTGATATAATCAAATTATGTGTTCCATTAAGTATTTGCATTAGTTGATTGCATTTTCGAAGCAAAATTTTAGAAATTAATTTGCTGGCTGGAATTTTGGAAAGCATAAAAATGTGACAAAAAACGTGAATTGTTCAGGATTAGGCTGCACCGAAAGTGTCCGATAAAGTGTTAAGCCCTGACCGACCTCGTGTACCAAAATCGGGCGGCGAACATTTTTTCGTTATTACCAAAATTTTGGTAACCGATTGACACAACTAATTAAGTATCATTGGTATGTTTTTCGCCTATGCTATTGCAACGTTAAAGGGGATATTTGTTTGAAATTATGGTATTATAAAGAAGGTCTCGTTTGTATAGTGTGGGCAAAACAAAATTGTGTTTTATTTTATTTATTGTTGGCACGCCATGTACTCTTGGGTGGCACCTTTGAGAAGGAGTTCCTACGCGACGGCTGACGCTCATTGGGCGTTGGCCGCATGCATGCTTTTCGCCACACCCACACACACACACACACATCACACACACACACACACACACACACACACACACACACACACACAACACCACACACACACACGGACACACACAACACACCACCACACGCAACTCAGACACAAGCACACACACACCGACACACACATCCACACACACCACCCACCGCCAGCACACACACGACACACACACAACGCGCAAGGCACACACACACACACGACACACAAGGACCACACCATCCCGACACACACCACAACATGCCACCACAGGCACAGCACACCACCACACCACAAACACACACCACACACACAACACACACACAACACACACAGCACACACACACAACACACACACACCCACCCACACACACACACAACACACACACACCACACACACACACACACACACAACACACACACACACACACACACATACACACCACACACACCACACACACACACACACACACACACACCACTATGTCCCCACACAACCGCTAAGCGCACTGCCTCCCGAGCCAGGCGATGCCAAAAGTCCCGCAGGCGACACCGGCCTCCTTAATCTGAATTACCAGTTTGCAAAGTCATAAGTAACGTTTCAAAATAAATATTTATAATAATATAATCAGTATTTACTCCTACATGGCACGCAAAAATACAACGCCACACAACAAATTATACATAACTGGTCGGACAGCTCAGAGTCTTCATATAATGAATCGTGGCTGCGTTGGTGATACAGCATCACTTTACCTTAATGTCATGTAGATGATGCTAAATCCGTATGATCGTCGCCATGCAACTCAAATCTGACCATTGTGAAAATAGTTTCAACGACCTCAGTAGTTCAACACTTTTGGCCTGATATGATTGTAGCTAAAAAGACAAACACTGTGCCATGTTCATGGAACCCAGACACGCAGCCTTAACAAAACAAAACTGGTAAAATGGTAAAGTAACCCTAGTTGCCCTGTGCCTGTATGCCTTTGAACGAGCATGCTTAGTTGTGTAATAATGCTCCTAGCCATTATCTACTAAAATAAAATATGGAAAGAAAAGCATTTGCTAAGAAATATTTGTTTATAAAATGTGAATAAAAAACTATAAAATGTAATACGCGTTCTTCGCTTTGTAAGTAGCCACTGTGAATAATTCGATATCGACAAATACATTCCAGACACTCTGCCACCTCGCTTGACCTAGCAAAAGCCTTGACCTAAGCACTACGCCTTACAGGGCCGTAGCTTCTCCAGAAAAAAATGGTGGCTGAGCTGAAAAAACGTTAAAAGTACCATCAAAATCCACAAAATACAGATTTCTTCCGATTTTGACCGCGTTTTTAATGAAAGTTGAGGGTCTGGGGACTGAATCGCCCCAGTTGGAAAGCTGAACCCCACACCACCAGTTGCATAGGAATTCTAACACCCGCTGACTGCCTCATCGCTTAATTCGTTAGTAGTATGAATACCAATCACTTGCAACCTGTATATGTGAAGGCAGTGGTCGGTATATGTCAGGGACGTGGGAACTTTGGGGTTTGGCACAAGAGGGAAATCGCGGCCCTCCAATTTGGAGATGGGGGGGGGGGGCGGGCGACCACTTTTTACACGATTATCTTTCTCTGTATTAGAGAGCACATACTTTCGACGGCAAAAGGGAGAGTAAATATAAGTAAAAAGTGGAGGGAAGAATTAAATGTTTATGGCATTATGGAAGCTGAGGGTGGAATGGACAGAAATGGGCGCGCCCTTTGTACTCGGAACAGGGGAGAAGAGTTTGTGAAGGTTGGCATTGTCGAGCATCGGCATAACGCCTGCGTATCCACAGCCAAGGCGTTGATGCAAAGCTGGCCTTGCGGGTGCCTCCGAACCAGTCGCGAAGAAAACGCTCTGCGAGTCCAGCTTCAGGGACGTGGGAACCGTGGGGGCAGTGGGGCACTCGGCGCCCGCCTACTTTGGACGCTGTGCGGGGCGACGCTCCCCCCTCCCCAACCTTCTTAAACTATGTCGGCTCTCCCCGTCTTTGACGCAATGGATTTTTAACTCTGAACTTAGAGCAACGGCATTGGTCTACGAAAATTTGTGTCAAGGGTTTGTTAGAACAAAGGCTGCAGTTTCAATCAAAATTAAAATAAGGTAAAATCAAACTGCATTAAATGTTTTGGCGACTGGTTTGCATGCTGTTTCCATCTTAACGCTATTCCTGGGGCGCGGCAGAATTACGTTAGTCTGTTCGGATGCGGGGGCAGATTCTGCCCCCCAGAGAGTCTCGAGAACGCGCTCGGGTTGAGTTTTCGATGGGATGAACACCATTTCGATGTTGTCGTGACAAGATGAAACACGATAATGTCATCTTTTTTACGACCCCCGAAATTTCTTTTTCGTCCTCAAAAAATGGGGGTCAGGGGCACAAATACGATAGTTTTGGGTGTTTTTAGAAACGTCATTGCGTCCATGTGATTCGACCGAATTTTCATGCCCGAAATGTGTTTTTGAGCTTCCAATGTAATGGTCTTCAGTATAGGTAGAGAGGGACAAGATACCAAAATTAAAAAATAATAGGCGTACTCTCTGGGCCTGAAAAATGTGCCGGATTTTTCTGATAATAAATATATGCTGTTCGTGATTGTTTAGGACGATAGTAACGTCACATGTGGGCTTTGTAATTGTTATTTTTAAAATAAAATATATTGCACATAGGCAGATTCAGGTAAACAACGTGGGAGGCACCATGTGCGGAACGCCTGGTTTTATATCTTACGACACTAATTTGAAGTGTCGGGCGCTTATTTGACGGATGAAATTGCCCGCCCATTTTATGGGGACCTGAGGTGCGCCTCTGCCCCCAAGAGGATCATGTTATAGAGACGCCGCGTCTGACGTATATAGCAATTGACATAGCTTTTGACGGGCCTTTTATTCCGGTTCCGCCAACGGTCCGAAGCGAAGTGTGCCCGTATTATCGCGGATGGGCAAAATTGATCCTCCCGAAGAACGATGGGAGCTGTTGAGCGCTTCTGCTGCCGTATTTTTTTCCCTCAACTTTTTTGACGGGAACCACCGCGTCATTCAAGGTTCTAGGAAAGGGTCATTTGTCGTTAACGTGTGATAGAGCTATAGTGTTGGTCAAAATCACGTTGATAAAGGTACTCATGGTCACTAATGTTGTAATGGCTTTTTGGAGACAAATGCTACTATTCATGAAAGTAGTTTACTGGGGGGCGGCACCCTAAATAACCTTCAGACTTTTTGGCATGGGGGTAGGTCAGTTTTTTTTGATGAGAGGCGGACGCTTTCGGACATGTATATTTATGTATGCCCGCGGCTCCCCAGTGGTCGGACTCTGGGCTCCCGCTGACGTTCAGCGGAGAAACCGGAGTCGGGCGCCACAGGGGCCGAAAAGGGACAAGTTTTGGTCTCACACCGTAGATAATCCGGATAGGAGGCGGTCACGTATTTGGGAGTTTATCAGTGATAATCGGATGGCACATATATTCGGGGGATAGATTCCGATATAGTCGGGTGAACGGGTGGGGGCGATAGTGGCCGAGAGAGATCCTGTGTCGGGCGAGGGCGTATATTAGGGGGGCTGGTGGTTAGCCACGCTAGCGATGAGGGTATCGGGTTTTTTAGCTATCATTGTTTGTTGCTACCGCGGCGCAATGGTTGTGGGTGGCGCGCTGCCGACGCGGGGACCGTCGGTGTTGGCGATATAACGGGCGGGGACCACAGCGATATATCGCTTTTTTAGCTATCATTTTTGCTACCCCAAGTCCGCCAAAAAGTTCGCCCCCCCCAACTTGAAAGTACTTCCCACGCCCCTGTGTATAGTGTTCGGCCAGTACCAATGCTGACCGGGTAGTATGCATACTGCCCGGGCAGTATGCAACGAGCTCGCATACGCATTTATACTTACGCGCGGGCAGTATGCATAACTGCCAACGAGCCGGTCCAGCTTATGCATACTGGGGCCGGGGTAGTTGGCATTACTGAGCCGGGCGGAGTATGCATACTGGCTCAAGTTAAGCATATGTGGGCCGTAACAGACACACACACACATATATATATAGGTATATAATATATATAATATATATATAATAATTAATAGACCTCACATTCGCAGAGCTGATAAGTCGGCTATTTTCGTGCTCTTAGACAGATCGGACTATTTGAGTAAAGTAAATGCGATACTCCAAGATACATCTAAGTTCGAAAAAACTAACTAGAATCCCACTGATGAAACAGAAAAAAGACCTGATGATGTATCGATGCTGCTAACGACGCAGAGAACTGGTGGTGTAAAAATTCCGAAACCTGGAGAGGTGAGTTTAACCCAGGCTACTTCTTATGGGAACCCAACAGACGCACACGGCAGGTACCCCTATTAGACCAATCATCTCGCAGATTCCCACGCCAGCTTACAATGTAGCTAAACAGCTGAACTCGATCATTTCACCATACATACCGAAAACTTATTCTCTGAGATCGTCTGAAGAGTTCATAGAAGTACTTAAAGTACGGGAGAGACATGGCACTCTGGCATCTCTTGACGCATCTTCCCTCTTCACGAATGTCCCTGTTGATGAGACGATTGATATACTGCTTAAAAATGTGTACTCACATGCGTCTATCCCAGCGCCACGTGTACCTAGAGCTATACTCAAACGTCCTCCTTGAGATATGCACAAAGGAACACTCCCTTCCGATGCCCAGAGGGAAACCTTTACCGACAGACCGATGGGGTGGCAATGGGTTCCACTTGGGGGGTGTATTTGCGGAAGCGTATATGCACAGATAGAAAATCGCTGACCTTAGAGAGCCTTGAAATAAACCCTTACGTACTGTCGGGTACATAGACGAATAATTCGTTGATTGTTGTTGACGGGAACAACTCATTTGGCCTCCATAATCAAAACTGAGAAGACACATCCCATTCTCAATTCACAGTCGAAATGTCGTAAACACCGAATTCGCAATTCCTTGATGTAGGCATTGATGCTTCAAATACTAAATTTGTGACCTTCAGTTTACAGGAAACCCACCGATAACGGTAAATGTCTTAACGGCCTGAGTGAGACCCCAGATAAATACAAGGAAAGTGTAATTCGTGCATATATACACCGGGCACTGACACACTGTACAATCCTGGGCTCTAGTTACACCAAGAATTTGATATGGATCAGACACATCATTGTCAGCAACAACTCACAGCTAACGATTGATAACCAGATAAAAAAGCAGATCCCACAAACCTTTAAGGGTGTCAACAGAGGGGGGTGGAGCAAAACCTTGACCGCTGACATAACACTCTTCTAACAGAATAACAGGTAATGACATGTGCTATAGAGGCCGACGAAATGAAGTTACTACACGACAGTTATATCGCGCCCCGCCGGAGCAGGACTGTTATCCAGGTCATGACCTCCCTAAAAGATCTAGATGTCATAGTTTAGAGATCTAACTAAATAATTGGTTGGCAAAGTTTTCAGCACGAGGGATCTTTCTAGATTTAGCTGATGAACAACAACTTGTCCAAAAGAAAGCCTCCCTCTAAAAGCCAACATGTAGTCTAACGAGTTCAACTGTACCGCCGGTGACTGACGCGCGCCCGCTACACTCGCCTGACATAGGCTACACAACCACATCACATCGGACGACTAACTATGCATTTACAGGCTGGCGGACCAAAACAACATATTGAAATCTACCCCAACTCTGACTTAACCCAGTTCTTCCTTGTGGACGAATACTTCTATCCTGGCAACATGCCATAACGTAAGTAAATTTTCAAGTACTAGAAGCGGTGTTTATTAGAGAAGAGATCCTTGTCATAAATAGACAGAGAACATGCCGGGAAACATTGTTGTTTGTGATGGTGGTGGCCATTGACTTTTTTAATGTAAGTAATGGGCATTCGCCTACTATCGATGATAAAATAGGCCGATCGCCGCTAGCAAAAAGTGACTGATGAGTAAGTGCTCGTGTGGTCGTGTCATGAATATGCAAATGTAATTGTAATGTAGCCGCACAGTAAAAAGCGTATATTGTATGTTTGAAACGAACCGACTGCGAATGTATCCTAGACTGTTTTAATTATGTTTAAACATACTGGTGCTTATGTTGTTCTGAAGAATGCTGGTTATAAACGGCGAAACGTATACGTCTAATATTAGGCACCATTTTAACTTTTTTGCAATGCTGACAAAAAGCTAATTCGACGCATAGAATCACTGGAAAAGAAAGGCATCAATCAATTTTTACGCTGTCATATTCACGAATATATATATATATATATATATATATATATATATATATATATATATATATATAACACCTAACATAATTTCAAGCACTAACTACGGAAGAAAAAAGGCCTGTGCAAAATTCAGAGTCAAAAGTGGCTTAGACGTAAAGCGTTCTCGAATGGCGCACTTCCTTTCCATGCAATTGTATTTCAAGTCTCTAATACGAAATCGAATTATTCTCGTCGAAGCGACGGATACAATGGAAACAGATAGAAACGTATGCATGTGCATGACTCCTGCACACCTGTGGCGAACATTATTCATACGGACGTCGCTGATGTCAGCTCTATTCGCCGCGGCACAGGAGGAGCGAGGAGACAGGGTGATGGAGATGCAGCACCTGTAGCACAGGTGTGGGGGCAGGGTCCCGGTCGGCAGCGGCAGCGTACCTGCCGCTCTGTTCTGGCTGACGCACGTGAAACACTGGTGCAAGTCGTGCACAGGATAGACAGAATCCTGTCTATCCTGTGACAGGATTATGTCTATTTTCGCTCTTCAGTGGACAGAAGAGCGAAATTCAGACCCACGGACGCCTCTTATCATGTGTAGCTGGCACTCTAATTGCCAGCCTGGCAATCAGAGTTAACCGAAACCATCAGCAGTAACTCATTCGCAATAGTTCCAAAATTAACCCTGCTGGGTTTCTCGCATGCAGACTGCACGCGCGAATGCACAAGAATGCACTCGAATGCATGTTAAAGGGAGTGTGCCTGCTCACATCGGTCATTTATGGAGTTGTTTACTCTGGTCTATAGAACATATCTTTTCTGAATGGTATCCATTACTTTATTTCTCCCAGATTCACTCTAGTTGCTGAGATATTCGAAATTTGTCAAGATCAGTATGGCATCACAAAATTATCGGTGTTGCGGACTTTTTCCCTTCATTTCTGTTTCAGTGGACTGTATGTATGTGTGTAGTCTCGCGTCCCGCAGCATTTGGTTGTGATGGCTGGGGTATCACAGGTAACAGGTTGAATAGGCAATGAGGGAAAATATATACTTTAATAATCAAAACCAGTTATATATTCAGGAACATAACTGGTTAAAGGAAAAACACTCACGCTCGGAGCGACAAAGGAACCCTCCAATCGGAGAGCGTGAGGCGTTAGTAAGTAAAGGAGCGATAGAAGCGATAAATGTACCCGGTCACCGTTAGCAATGCAGAATCTGTGCGCAGCCCTCCCCGGTGTCACTCGCCGTTCCACTCTCACTCAAACACATTTTCACTATGAAGTTGATTCACTATTTCAGGCGGCGAGAAGAGAAGGCAGCAGCAGCAGCACAGTGCACAGGTTGAAGGCAAAAGGTGAAGTGAGCGAGGGTGTTTACGACTAGCTTATATATGAGGACAGCGACGAAAATAAGATACGGATAGGAAAAACACAGCACACAAGAAAACCGGGGCCCCACGTGTCTCCCTGGGCTCTGACCCGAATGGCCATCACCTGTGCACACACCTGTGCGTCCAGGTCCAGAGTTTTGGAGACAAACTTAACCGGAGCCGGGTGATTAAGTACATAGGCGTCGGGGGGCCGGCGGCGGGCAAACATTTTCCACACAAAAACCGACCCGAGCCGGGCGACATTCTAACTGGGCGTCGGCGGCCCCAACCGGCCCTGCGGCGAGCGAAGGGATACGAATGGCGCTGGCTGGCGGCGCTCGGCTCGGCGACATGGCAGGAGCACCGCGCTACAAATCACCGTCATCGTGAAATTTTGTCGGTAACATTCTGTATTTGCCAGAGAGGCTTTCACTACCAGAAGCATTGCCCTATATATAATACAATGCTAGCGTATATCGCTAGCGGTGCATGGCCAATATATAATGCTAGAGTACTGTAGCGTGGTATGGGCGGGAGCCGCAGAAACTCACTTGGTTACATGAACTTCTGCAGCGCTCGCACACCATTGACTTATTTTCCTGCTATGTGGTTTGGGACCACTCAGTGGCCTCCGCGCATAAGCGCGTCTGTAACTACTCGCTTCATAATTTTGTATGGGATGGCTGGGTTACGCACTGGACAACATTGCTGCACCCTCTTCACGAATCTCTAGGAGATGCAGCATGTACTCTACCTCGCTACATATTTTGTGTCTAACCGGCAGTCCGAGCGGAGATACACCTTATAAGAGGCGCGTTCCAATTCTAGTCTGAATCGGTGCTTTACCAACTGTCACATGGTAACCTGAAGACGGGTGCATGGCCGCCACTGTGCGTCTATTAATTTTCTACATTTGGGTGCGCACGGAGCTTGTAGCCAGGGTGCTCAATAACACGTTAGAAAGATGGCGATTGATTCTAAAGGTGACAGGATTTGTCCTTATCGAATTGTCAATGATTCCTGAGGAAATGTCCTCATGCTGAACCCTTTTTCATGAACTCCCTTTCATTTGTCAATGGTATGTCGTTTCATGAGTCATTTACTATGCTTTAGGCTTGGCAAAATGATTAAATGTGTGGTTTGTATCTTGCGTGTATGATCATCATGATCTTGTGGCGTTCCTATTGTGCTGTCTTGTTGTATGTAACATCGTCTGTAATTGGGTGCATGCCCGTTGACGATCATATAATAAATAAATAAATAAATAAACAGCTATTTGTGCGCTGATAGCAGCCTGGGGCATTCCAAGACAGATCGACAAAGGGTAACACCCTACGTCTTCGATATCGATAAAAGTCCGCTATGTGGGTTATCTGGGGCGCCAAATCGTGCTGTGCAAGTTTCAGCTCGATTGGAGTTACGGTTGCTGAGTTATAGCCTCATGCATTTTCATGAGTTCACCTTGCATGACTTCAGCCAATCAACCAATAACTTCACAACAAATTATCAAATTTCTAGAAAATCATACATTTCCTGAATGACAATGAAAGGAGGAACATCATCCAAGGCCCAGTTTTGTTGTGGATTCTGATGAAACGACCTGTGACCTCTGGTGACCTGACCTGACCTTGAAACGAGCGTAGTGAAAAAAATGTGTAACATTTTTATAACATGTGGTAAATTTTATTTGCGCAGGACAAAAATTGGAGATAGTTTTTTATAAATGTACTTTTTAATTTATCAAATTAATGCGTTTTTTTTCTTCTTCTTTTACCAACAAAAAAAGATTACTTTGTCCCATGATGACATTGAATGCGGCTTCTGTGTTACACGAATGTTTCAGGTTACAATATAACCCACTTAAAGGTTAAGTTAAGTGAATTTATTGATGACCCAGGTGCAATTATTGCTCAGTGACCTCTGCAAGTTCAGCTGAGGTCATCTGAGGTCACCAGCAAATTTTGTCAATAACTCTTAATATATACAGATAGAGACGTGCAAATTAAACCACTGTGTTTTTATCGTCGATTTGCGTCGCCACTCGTCCGATATGCAGCATGACCTACCTGGGTCACAATTACGTCAACCCGAGGTCAAATTTGTATGTTGTCCTAACCAGTCAACCAGTAACTTGTTTCGAAATGCCTTGAAGAGACAAACACGACGGTGTTAAAAGTTTCGCTCTATGTTTATTTAAACAAAAGTTATTCACGAACAACTGTTGTTACTAGAAAAAACGAACAACTCAAATATGTTCGTGAATATCTTTTTCGAGATTGAACATGGATAAATAATTTCAACGCCATCGTGTTTGTCTCGTCAAGGCAATTCGAAAAATAGCAAAGTTGACACATTGATGCAATTTGCAAGTCTCAATGTTGCTGGTGACCTCAGATGATCTCAGCTGACCTTGCAGAGGTCACTGAGCAGCAATTGCACCTGGTACATCAATAAATTCACTCAACCTAACCTTCAAGTGGCTTATATTACAACCTGAAACATTCGTGTGACGCAGAAGCCGCATTCATTACGATCATGGGACAAATTAATGATTTTGCGTTGGTGAAAAGATAAAAACGCGTTATATTTGGCAATTAAAAAGTATATTTATTAAAAATGCCTGTCTCCTATTTTTATCCTGTGCAAAGATAGCATACCTAAGTATATTATAAACAACACTATTTTCACTGCGCTCGTTTCAAGATCAGGTCAGGTCACCAGAGGTCACAGATCATTTGATCAGCATCAACACAAAAATAAAAAAACTGGGCTGGGATGATGTTCCTCACTGCATTGCTATTCCGAGAATGTATGGTTTTCTAGGAATTATATAATTTGTTACATAGTTATTGGCTGATTGGCTAAGCCATGCAAGGTGACCTCACGAAAATGACGGAGGCTATAACTCAAGAAGCCGTAACTCCAATCGAGCTGAAACAATTGCCCAGCGCGATTTGGCGACCCAGATAACCCCTATGACGGACCTTTATTGACATCAGAGATGTAGGGTGCTAATTTGGGGTTTTCAGTCTTGTCGATCTGTTCTGAAATGTCCCAGCTGCCGAACAAAGCCTCGATAACGATTTCACATTATTCGTATGGGGTTTATTGTCTTATGTGCGTCATTCTAGATAACATCTTCTTCACTCTGTTTATAGTGGTGATCGTTTTTGGATATCGAAACAAAACAATAGCCGTTTTTACGATGGATTATTTTGCGCGAAATGTTTTAAAACATCTTAAGATGTTTTGAAATTGTTTTAAATTGAAAGTTTTAGTTATACTTATTATTCCTTGGACACACAACTTTTGCAACGATTTTTGTCTTTGAAATATCTCTCAGAATTTTGTAATATGTGGTAAGATTATTAGTATGTTTAAAAAATGCAGTTTGGTGGGTAATAGCAAGATAATAGCCGTTTTTCCGATGGATTAAAATATAAGCGCAAAATGGTTTTTAAAACATCTTAGATGTTTTGAAATGTTTTAGATTTAAAGTTTAGTAAACTTATCATTCCTTTCACTACACAACTTTTGCAAGCGATTTTTGTCTTAAATGTCTCTCAGAATTTTGTAATATGTTGGTAAGAATATAGTATGTTAACAAATTGCGGTTTGGTGGTAATTAGCAAAATAACTATGTAAAGGTTAGTAGTGATCTTCACCTACTGATACTTTTCAGAACATCTTGAAATGTTTAATCTCGGGCACGCTATTGGTCGCTAAAAAAGCGACAACCCCTTGACTCATAATGGACGCCTTCAGCGAATCGTTCTAACGCATTAATGCGCCATGCGAAGGCAGACCTGTGATCGATGACGCGTGCCAGATTGAAACTAATATGGCGGGGTAAGCTTAACTGAACGATGACTTAGACGATATTTTCATTAAAACGGACAATTGTATTATAATCTTGAATGAGCTCATTTCATTGGTTTCCAACTCTTGAATAATGCAATTATCGGCTAAATCATAACTTATCTTTTCTTGGAATATATCGTATACAAAAGACTTTCATACCCAAAACAATTCAAAAACATCTTAAGATTGTTTTAAAACATTTCGCGAAAAAATCCAAATCGTGTTGAAAGCGCTTATTTATGTATTAGGTTAGCTGTAATGCCAGTCTCACCTTACTGACACTTTTTTCAGAACATCTTGAAATGTTTTATATCGGGCACGCTATTGGTCGCTTAAAAAAACGACCTCCCCTTGACTCATAATGGACATTCCTCCAGCGAATCGTTTCTGGTGCATTAATGCGCCATGCGAAGGCAGACCTGTGATCCATGACGCTGCCAGATTGAGTAACTTATATGGTGGTAAGCTTAACTAAACGAATGGACTCTAGACTCATATGTTCTTTAGAAACGGGAAATTTTGTATCATAATCTTGTAATGAGCTCATTTCATGTCTCCATAACTCTGGAATAATGATAATATAGCCTAAATCAGTAACTTGTTTTTCTTGGAATATATCGTATACTAAAACTTTAATTACTAAACATTCAAAACATCTTAAGATGTTTTAAAACATTTCACGCAAAATAATCCATCGTGAAAACGGCTAATATGCAAAATAGAATATAAATACAAACTTAATTAAAGAGGCACCAGACGTGAGTTTTATCTTAGCCAATAATCAAACCGATAGCTTCTTACCGTAATACAAATTTATTTGACATTCCAAAAGAGTAGGCACACTTTCTTTAACAGCAACAGCGGGTAAAGTTTTCAGTACAACAAGGCTTAGTTGCTTGACTATATTTGGTAAACAAAATGGGCCGAGGCCCCAAAGACAGGTCACGGAACCCAAATCCTAAATTATATAGGAATGAATATGTAGTTATATTGATTCTAACTTGTATGAATCATACGAACTCATATACATAAAGACGCAAATGTGTATATATATATATAGTGTCGTTTTATTCACCAGGTCACTGCTGTTTAAGTGAAATGCTATTCATTTTAATATTATTTTCTCAGTAGCATCACATAAGGTGAAGGTCAGATGTTAGATCGATTCAGATCATGACACCTTCGTGTTACTCAATACCGGTTTCAGAGTGAGTGTCATCATTTCAAGAGAATATCAAACGTTTGTTTTACTTTTCATCACTCTGTGAGGTAAAACCTGCCGCTTCAGTTGGCTTTGTGGCATCACTTATGATTAGACCTGTCTTGGCATTGTAATCAAATTGTACGCAGATGCGACTAGGGCTGCGGAGTCGGAGTCACCATTCACCGGTCGGTTAGAGTTGGTGATTTGGGCCGGAGTCGGAGTTGGAATCGGTTCAATTTTGCCAACTCCGGCTTCGGTTGTCATGGGCAGTGCCGTGTCGATTTTATATTTGGCATTTGCTTTTCAGTGAGCCACTGGTAGCGATGACTAAAAATAAAGCCCTATCGACTTTCTTTCTTTCGATTGCCTTGTCATTAACTTACTTTCAATAATAAGGTGATCTCTATGGTGGGCGAAATGGAGCCTAGGAGGAGACGTCAGACACAAATCCGAAATGCCACCACCAGGAATTTAAGGAGCCGGGAGCGATGACGATAAATCAAATTGTACACAAACCATGTTTACCCTCGACCTGGGGAGGGGAGGTCATTTGATTTTTTTCGGTGAAAACAAAAACGAAAGAAGGGCAGTGCTCAGCGACGCAGATTCTGGCTCAGTTATTTGGACACCAATTATACACACTGTGCAAAAGTGTTGACCTCAGATCATCTCAGGTCAGGTCACCAAATCACGTCAAGGGAATTTACATCCAAAAATGTTTGCGGTCGTGCCAAAGCAACAGTGTTAGTCCAAGAGATTTGTAACTTACATACTTGCATAAAGTATATACAACTCACGTCTCACACATCTCGTTTTTATACAGGTGACCTAAGGTCAGGTCAATTTCGTTACCTCCCCATTCTAAGTTAATGGGAAAATCTTACAAATGCTTTCTATTTAGAGAATATGCATTTTATCAGGCATTTATATCAAAATCATGCTATTTTAGTTACTTCATGAGGACCTAGGTGCAATTGTTGCTCAGTGACCTCTGCCAGGTCAGCTGAGGTCATCTGAGCTCACCAGGACGTTTCTGTGAAGAACTCTTGATATAATAAAGAGGGGGCATTCCAACATTCCAATGATTTCACTGTATTCGTCTTGTCAAGACAAATCCCCCAAATGGAACATGACCAACTTGGGTCACCAAATAATCTTGACCTGAGGTCAAATTTGAAGTTGATCTTGTCAGGTCACCATCAAATGTTTTGTTTCGAAGCGCATGCACAAAAAAACACGTTGGTGTTATACTAATTGTTACTTTATGTAGCCGTGTTAACAGATTGATTCACGGAAAAATTTTGGGAGAAAAGGCCATCGTATCCTTTGGTGACCCCTAGTGCCCAAGCCAGGGGCGTCATTTCTGAAAATGGTTGGGGGGCACCAATGTGTTCTTAATAGATTATAATTCCATTCCTACCATGCAAGGCCTAAATCCTAATGTTACAATTTGATATTATGCCCTCCCCCCTCCCCTCCAAAGTATACAAACCGACACCAGTGGCCCATACTATTGACCTCAGCTAAAGCTTGAGGCCACAAGAGAATTTCATTTGTACATCGGAGCGTTCGATTGCTTTTACTGTTTGTTTAAAGTTATCATAGTTTCCGAGATATTTGTATGTGAATTTCTGGAGCAAAGTGCTGAACTTAGAAAATTGGACCTTTTATTATCCCTGATGACCTCAATATTTACCTGAGCTAAGAACTGTCCGAAATAGCTTAAAGGGACACTGCCTCTTCTGGATGAAATCGTAAAAACAGGCTAAAACAAGTCTAAGGGACTACATATTATTTGTAATCGTTCTCTTATGCTCACAGCCATATATACCTTTATAATTGAGGCGCCCTTAAACCCAAATCATCATCACCATCATCTTATCCTCACAAAAGCAGCGCAAATACAAAAAACTATAATTTATTTCATTTTTCATAATAATATAAAAACGGTTTGCGATTTCCACGCACCACTAGATAATATGGCAGCGATTGAGCGCCAAATTCAGCGCAATTCAGACATTTCCGCAATGTAAACAACACTGCACCTTAAAATAATGTAAACACTCCGATACCAAAAAAAAACTCTGTTGGATAAAATTTCATCAATGGTTAGAGCAAAAAATCCTTCGGTCAAAACCTTTCCCTTCGGTCAAAACTATTGTTGTCTGGGCGGGTGCGGCTAAAACTCACCTCGACCGTATTGAAAGAATAAAACACAAATTCCTCATTTGGCTGAACAACCAATCTAGGACTTCTAGTCAATCCCTAAATTATAATGTCTTCAACAAAAATTTAACTTAACGCCTCTGAATTCCCGGCGGTGCCAGCACGACCTGTTCTTCCTACGGAACCTTTTAAGGGGTCGTATCGACTCACCAGTTTTACTTGGTCAGTTCTCCTTGTCGCGCCGCAGCGTATTGGCCGTCACACGCAACTCTTTTACGTCCTTTTGGCCGAAGTAATCAAGCATGATGAAACGGGCTTCTTTTATCCGATTTGCCTCGAGTGATGAATGAATACGTGACAAATGTATTGGAAGTGACATGTTTCATGATACTTTTTACAGTTTTAGAACTGCGGTTGTGGAGTATGTTAGATATGTATCATAGATAGCCGTTTTTATGGGGTGGTTGGGTAGAAGTTGGTGGTTTTAATTGAAAGTGTGCATGCATTTTATGTGTTGTGCTTGTATTTGTATTTATATAGGTGCTGGTGTTTGCTTTTTTTTTGCTTTTAGCTTTTAGGCGTTTTCTTTTTGTCTTTTTGTAATTTTAGTATGTTTTATTCCGTGACTTCACCTGTAATTGGGGTTTCCCGTCGGTGATCTTTTGAATAAAATAAAATACAAACCTTTCCCTTCGGTCAAAACCTTTCCCTTCGGTCTAAATCTTTCCCTTCGGTCAAAACCTTTCCTTTATATGCCTATTAATGAGCTTAAGTCAGGCATAACAAGACATGCAATTTTTTTCTAACAATACAAGTTTCGACAGAATGCTTGAGCAAAAAATATAATAACTTTCCATAGTTGCACAACGCTGCAATTTGTTTTACGTAGTGGTGGCGGACTCGTCAAGCTCATTGGCTGGAAGAAAACTGAACTTTGAACGCTGATATTGGGCGAATGAGCGTGAATTAAAAAAGGGACTTCATGGTGTTTATCAAATCCGACTGTTTTTTAACATATCACATTTTACTTTGAACAGACAGTGTAATCATTTCGCCCACCATAGAGCTCACCTTTTTATTGAAAGCATGTTAAAATTATTAAGATGAACTTCTCGAGAGATATATAACGTTTTTTGTTCTGCGTCGTTCTAAGCCTCTTAGTTTTCGATGTATAGTGAAGGGATAACCACTTCCCCCTGCACCGCGCCGTGACAAAGCTGTCTCCCGCCGGGGCGTAGGCCGTAGGAGTGGCCTGCAGCCTGCTCAGGTGAGTACAATGTTGTCCCGCTCCTTAACTGTATCATTTAATTATTGCTTTAAGGGATTATACTGGTTTTCTTCCTGAAAAGAAATGCACTCTTTTGCAGTTGTATGAGCTTGAAACACGCTTAGGTCAGCATAGCAGAGACCTTAATGCCCATTTTCTTCATCATTTCAGGAATTATCAGCGTTAAAACTATGACGTTTTTCGAGACTTGTATCAGATAACGAGTACTTGATTGGCATTACTGTTCACCACTTTTATCTTATAATATTTATTCTGCAAGCCCTACACTGCAAGTCCTACAATGGATTACAGAATGATTATGCAATTCGAAACTTACGGCACTCTTTATTACTACATACTGTTCGCTCAGGTTTTGTGGTTTTCGCCGTCGCCTTATCTCTGGTTTGAGGCGTTGAGAGTTTGGTGGTGGCGTACCTATGAATTTTGGCATGCAAATTCAGGGTTGGAGCCGGAGTCAGAGTCCGAGTTGCCTGGAAACCAAGCGACTCCGTAGCTCTGGATGTGACCTATCTCTGCATTGGAAGGTATTGTAATAATTTGTAAAGTCAAATATCCAAAGTTGGCTACTTGATCTTATAATATCGCCAAAGAACAAGTAAGAACCGAAATGACCCTAAGTGGCTCGGGATTAGGTCTAAAAAATAACGCTGCTATTCACAAATGACAGTACATTATACAAAATATGCATACGTCTGGAACATTGGCGGATCCAGAAAGTGTGATTTTGACAGTTTGGGGGGGGCCAAATCCCAAAAATTATCGCATAATTCTGAAACTCATCGGATTTCGCTATGCTTATGTATCAAGTAACTAATTTAAACACTTTCTCTAGTAGAAAGTTGCTTAGTTTTTTTACCGACAAACTCCAGGAAATGTGTCTAATTTGTGCCGATTTTGGGTGGTTTGGGGGGGGGGGCATGGCCCCTTTGGCCCCCTGGATCCGCCCTTGGTCTGGAAACTTTTAAGAAATATATTTTTTATCCTTGTTTGCCATGACTCGCGATCAGAAGATAACCCGAAGTGACTGCTCAGCATCGCCGTGTGGTGGCGCCAGCAGTCGGTCAGGATCATACTATAGGGTGCGCGACCGTCGGTGGAGGCTCGCGCCCGTGCCGTGTGCCATTGTGCCAATGACAATGGTCATTTGTCAATCACCACACATCAACCGAGCGGAGGCGCATGCCGCATTCGCTAAAGACAAGACAGAAGCAAGACATTCGCTATTTTCATTGATGTAGGTCGTTCTTAGAGAAATGGTGGGTTCTGGATACATGACATTGATGTTCGAAACTGGAATGAAGGAGACACCGGAGTTGGATGGTGTGAGGAGCATGTTTAGACAACAAGAACATTTTCCGTAATTTTCCAAGATATGTATTAATATTATGTATATCACTTATCCACCGTCACTCGTCGCTTATCGAGGCAGGTGCAATTCATAATTGGCAGAAGTGTTTTTTGAAGTTGAAACACCTTTATATAAATGTTGTCCGAATGTTTTGAAATGGATTGGTTCAAAGCGCAACCAAGGGGGGGGGGGCAACACGGGCCCGTCGCCCTCCCCATACGAACATGTGGGGCCCTCTGAGGGCGGCCCCCGTGGGGCCCCCTCTGAGGACGTACCCGTGTGACGCTCCCTCCTGAGGCGCCCCGTGGGGCCCCTCTGCTGGCCGGCCCCGTGGGGCCCCTCTGAGGCGGCCCCGTGGGGCGCCTCTTAGGCGCCCCGGTGGGGGCCCCTCTGAGGCGGCCTCGTGGGGCCCTTCTGTGGCGGCCCCGGAGGGCCCCTCTGAGCGGCCGTCGAGGGGCCCTTTGAAGCGGCGCTCGTGGCCTCTAGGCAGGCACGTACCTAGACAGGATTTTTGCCCGGGGGCGGCGGTGCTAAAAAGGGATCCCCCTTCCCGAGCATTTCAAGGGCCCCCTCCCGAGCGTTGAAAGGGCCCCATTGGGCACTGTCTGGTGAAAGGGCCCCATTGGGTAGGTCAGAGAAGCCCTTCTAGTCTGGTCAAGGGCTTCTCTGACCTACATTGATTTGATTGATTGACCTGGCTCCTTTGATTTTCCAGGGGCCGTCAGCCCCTCAGGTCTGTACAGGCCCTTAAGACTGGTAAGGAACTGCTCTGGCTGCTTTGTCACCGCTACCGACATTCCCAGGGCCACCATCATTCCTGCTCAGGGGCCGCCTTCGATCTTTCCTAGAGCCCAGCTGACCTGCCCGTACCTGCCCGTTAATCACGATGGGATTTAATGTGCGGACGACAATGTTCTTAACATCATTTTAACATGTTTTTAAAAAATGAGTTAAGTAGTAGTGCGTTTTTCACGACCTGTACTAATTTGCGAGAAAAACAATGTATCAACCCTCGCCCGGCTACGTTCCCGTAGGGCGTATGGGTTAAAATTTTTTTCGCAAATTCAGTCATTGTGAAACGGCTAATAATAAAACAAATTTAAAACATTTCGCGCAAGCAAAATAATCCATCGTGAAAACAGCTTATTAATATATTAATCAATCTGCAGGGCCCAGAGGCACACACAAGGGGGCGCACAGGCACGTACCTCCTTACGAAATGCGAACCCCTAGGCCCCTATGAGGCAGCCCGGTGGGTCTCAGTCCGGTTGTTCAGGAACGGCCACTGGCGGATCCAGGGGGAGGCCAACCAGGCCATGGCCCCTCCCAATAGCCTCGAGGGGGCAACATGTCTTTTGCCCCCCGAAAAACGTCATCAATTTATCGTAAAAAATTGCAGCAGTCAAAATCCAACTATTTACAGTGAAAAAAAAAACTGGAAAACTTCGCGCCACTTCGCGGCGCATGACATGAGTTTTGTTAGTGCTTATACAAATTTGGAAATGGGAAAAATAATTCCNAGTGGGGACCAGGCCAAGACCATCTCCCCGAGCCATCTCCTCCTAAGCTCCACCAGATACAGAAGAACATTAATGCGCGTAAAAGTCGTACTGGCTCTTGCTGCTTTCAAACCATTTACAATGTTACCAGCACTGTTGGATCTAAGGAGGGGCATTTAGGGCCAAGGTCCCCCAAGGCATAAAATGGCCTGTTTGTTCCCCCCCCCCAACGATCTAGCCTCACAAGAAAAAGCGATTGGTAATAATGTATAAAAAGGCTTTGCCTCTGTTCCATGTGTACTAGTTTTGATGGAAACAAATAATAGGTCATTATCATAAATAACAGTAAGAATGTCTCTGGTTCAGGGAATAAAACAACAAATTTGCACGTCGGCTCTCGGCCGCAATTTTAAGTTACAAGAATATATTGTTCAGCGGTTAAAAATCGTCACCGTTTCTCAGCCGCATTTATGTTCAATATTGCTTCCTCTCTATATCAATGGGGAAAACAAGTTCGCTTTAACATTTCTTACAGCACTATTAAACGCAAATAACATTTTTTTAGGTCGGCACCATACACAATTTGACACATTGACGGAGAATGCATATCCAGGCATAAGACTATTTTCGCGCCGCTCCGCAGCGCAATTGATTTAAGTTCAGGTCTTGTGCCCTAAAAAATATTCCAAGTTGGTATCACGTCCCTGATATGTGCAGGGGTCATAATTTGGTCCGCAGATGGTGGGCCCCCCTGAGGCCCGACGGGGCCCCTTGAGGTTGTGCCCCCCCCTCTTACGAATCCTGGTTGCGCGCCTGCTGCGGCCGCGTCGCTGCTGCAGAGTGGCCACCGCTTCAGAGCTGAAGATTTGATCGCAGCACCACCTGTCGCGCGGGGAACCCTATAACTGCGCACCACCACCACCAGGGCTCGGCTGACGGCGGGACAACAAAGCGTGACCGAGTTCAGATCATTATCACAGATCACAGTTCCAGTCCGCCGTTTTTGGCTCTGTGTCATGCCTCAGTCCGGGCATGACACTCCGGAACGAAGTGCATGCGCATATCGGACCCGGGGGTGTCTCGGGGAATTTACCGCCCGGCGCCGGACGGCAGTTTCCTCGCGACAGTTGCAAAGGAGTGGCCGCACCACTGAGATGGTTGGTAATCATATGTCTTTTTTAGTTGTTTATGCCACTATATTAGGATCTTCGGATAATGTGCCCATCGGGTTATTAACCCCAGAAATGCTCGGTCCCATGGTGGGCTTAAGCGGCGTCTACTGTATTTACTATTTTAATCAATTATATGCTATAGGTATACCTATCATGTTCTCGTGCGGTATGTGCTGTGTCAGTTCGTTATGAAAAAGTGCGATTGGTGATCAAGGTGTCTTGATTATCAGCATAATTCTTAGATAACCGTGTTTATTGTTCCTAAATGTTCTTGTCAAACTATAATAAGTGTTTTATAACATATCTGTTAACGGTATGCAAAACTTGCTCCGTTTGAAGTCCCTCTATAGACATATACAAATTAGGAAACAGGATTCAGGGCTGTGCTTCTACAAAAAGTTTTGGATTGGGCTGGGACAAATCGCTTTTAAGTACCATTAACAAATTATAGATCTCACTGATTTGACCCACATCCTTGTACAAGTTGGAAGTGGGCCAAGTTGGGGGGAGGGGGTCTGAAACCCCCTCAACTGAAAAGGGAATTACACTCTTGCTAGGATTATAACAATGGAATATATTAGCAATGCATGCATTCCTAAACACTAAATGCCTGTTGTCACTGATACAAATGTTGCTGCTCTAAACGCTCATGATGATTGATAGTAACTATTATTCAAAAAACTATTTTTAAATTAATTCATGATTGTTAGGTTAGGTAAGACGGCCAGCAAAGAAACCTGTCACTGTCTTTCCCAATATTCGCAAAGCAATCAAGATCACATCTTCTTTGAAGCCACATTGTATCCAAATAAAAATAAATCGAATCAAAATAAAACAATATCAACTCAAAGGATTACAAAAATATAATAAATAGTTTTTGCCGAGAATTGCACTTAAAACTATGATTTGCTTCGGATAAAAACTACAAGACTTTGCAACGGCCGTACGGTCTAAAAGGGACAATCTAGTCGTATTTATTTATGTTATTAAAGTTAGTGGTTTAGCTTATATTATCAGGGCTGGCAAAGAGTGCGTTCTTGATACATACAGTGGGCGCAATAAAATATAATTTTAAGTTTGCTCCGGGGCCAAAAAAGGTCATTTTGCACTACAACTTTTAACTACTGGTTCCTGGATAGATCCTAGGGTCCCCTGGCTAGACCGGAAGGTCCCGTGGGCTAGTGAGGAGGGTCCTAAACATGCCGAGTGGGCCTCTATCCAGCGCAAAGAAGCCTCTCACGTCACAGTGTCACTGAGTCACTTTGTTTCAGCCACATTTGGTCCGGCGACACTAAAACCGCTTTGACCAGCCCTCTGCAGTAGTGGCTTAAAATAAGTGACTGTCCATAATGGCTACACCAGACGATATATACCGCATTTTTCCCATAGATCTGCGTCGCTCAAAATCAGGAACCAAGTGATATACACCGGTAAACTAGATAACGCTGCCACCGCTGTGCAGACGTTAATCAATAACTCAATTTGTATCCACTCCGTTATTTTACAATACAATGCCGCTCGTCTATTGGTCGGTGGTGAGCAGAAAAACTGTGAAGGGTTTTTTTGTTCGTTCAGTTCGCAGCAGTCGGTGCTGGCGCGCCGTCCCAGTCCGGCCGTCAGGCTTATCATGACAGACATTCCGCGGTTTTGTCACGAGTCCGGCCGGCCAGCCTCGCGGGTCGCGTATTCCAGAAGTTTCTATTCATAAGCTGTAAAATCAAACCGCCAGTCAATAGGAGGCCGGCTGCATTGGAGTGTTGCTTGTGACGTCACGAGGTAATTAGTCTCGAGTTAGCCGACATGGAGATGTTTTACAAGTTGTCGCTAGGATATTTGAGAGAGAAAAAAGCGAAGCATCGTGTTCTTGTTTTTAGTAATAGGCATGCCGTCAAGTCGTAAATTAAAACTAGGAAGAGAAATAGAACCACGGTCGAATGTGGGGTCGAACGGAGTGGTGCACACTCCGTGGGTCTCATCGAGAACACTCATCCGCCCCACAGAGAATGTGTTCGACCCCACAGCCACCCAACGAACAACTCCGTAACGATGTCATACCACCCCGCCCCATAGCGACTGTGTTCGACCCCACAGCCACCCAACGAACCACTCCGTATCAATGTCATACCACCCCGCCACTTGACCCCACAGCTACCCAACGAACCACTCCGTATCAATGTCATACCACCCCGCCCCACAGTGACTGTGTTCGAACCCACAGCCTGGCTGAGCTGAGGAACATTTTTTTCCAACGTGCCCCCCCCCCCTTAGCAAAACCCTGGCTACGTGCCTGGTTGCTTATGGTTATATGTTGTTATATGGTTTTCAGAAAGTTATATTTCTAATTCGGCATACAACGGGAGTGTTTAAAATATAAGCATAACTCCATTTAACAGGACACAAGTCTAAGTTTAGCAGTGATGACAACTACGAGTCCATTTTACAGCCGCTACAGATGGCTGACAACGAGCCTAGAGCTGCGTATAAGCATTTCCTCACCTAATGCCATGTGCGCTCTGTCAGCAGTGCGCTACAGACCATCGCCAGGTCATTTTCAGCACGGTCTGAGCAGCAGTACAGTCTGCTGCGTAGCTCGCCACTGCAGTGGTGATACCCCTTCAGACAGTGTTGTCCCGTACAGTCTGCTGCGTAGCTCGCCACTGCAGTGGTGATACCCCTTCAGACAGTGTTGTCCCGTACAGTCTGCTGCGTAGCTCGCCACTGCAGTGGTGATACCCCTTCAGACAGTGTTGTCCCGTACAGTCTGCTGCGTAGCTCGCCACTGCAGTGGTGATACCCCTTCAGACAGTGTTGTCCCGTACAGTCTGCTGCGTAGCTCGCCACTGCANTTTTAAGGCGATTCTTTCCATGAACGCCAAAAGGCCAAAAGGTTAACAATCCGAAAATGTTTAGGAAGTTTCGTCCCCCTGTCCCCCGCCTCCAATGCCCATGTAGAGGGCGACAGTGTTGCCAACTGGTGAGATATGCGATACTTTTAAGACAGACTGTCCAGTTGTTAACAGTTTTTCGACGCACTCTACCACCTCACCCGATCAACGACTTCTCGCTTGTTGGCCAGTCAGGCTGGCCGGTGACCGCGCCGTCAGCACAGCCAGCCTCTCGTCCCCTCTGCCGGTGACGGTGACGGCCGAGACGGTGACGGTGACGGAGACGGTGACGGCCGTCACGGATGTGCGGCGGACCAGACAGGAAGGAGCAGCTGATGAAGTTCCCAGTACTGACGTCACAATGCCGCCGCCGGCAGGAAGAGGTGTCGAAGTCAGAGCCGGCCCCCCGGGGGTGGGAGGAAGTAGGGAGGGGTGTAGGAACTGCGCACCACCAGCCAGCCACACAGGATGGAGCCGGCGCGGCGGCGGGAAGAGGCGGCGGCGATAGAATGGACCCGGAGTTGGGAGGAGGAGGGGGAGGGGTGTACTGCAGATCACCAGCCGGCCACACAGGATGGAGACGGCGGCGGCGCGGCGGCGTCCGGCCTCGCGCCGTGTCACCAAGGTCATCGTCTGTCAAAGCAGTGATGGATATAATTTGTTCCACTAGTGCTCTTTCAGGCACCCATACCACCGAGCAGCAGCAGCTGGATCGGCCGTCAGCACCCAACCGACTTCATCGGAGGTAAGACAGTGAATGACGCCTCCCCGGCCACTCTCCGGACGCGTCGCTCGTTTGGCCACGCACGCCGGCCGGTCCGACGCCGTCAACAGACTGCGGGACCCTCCCTCTGACGCCCCGTCAGCCGCCGGCCGTCCGACGCCGTCCCAAAGACTGCGGACCCTCCCTTCTGACGCCCCCGTTAGCCGCCGGCCGGTCCGACTCCGTCATACAGCCGCGGACTCTCCCTCTGCCACCCGTCACGCTCGACCGGCCGGTCCGATCGCTCGTCAACAAGACTCCCCCTGCGGGATCCCTTCTGATCGCCGCGGCCAAAGCCCGCCTGGTCCGTGTTCGACGCCTGTCAACCCAGACCCTGCGGACCCCTCCCTCTGACGCCCCGTCAGCACGCCGGCCGGTCCGACGCCGTCAAACAAGACTGCGGACCCTCCCTCTGACCGCCAAAACCCCCGTCACGCCGCCCGGCCCGTGCGCGCGCCGTCCACAGACTGGGGACATTCTCCTCCCCTGACGCCCCCTTCAGCCGTCCGGCCGAGTCCCGACGCCGTCAAACAGACTGCGGAAACTCTCCCCCTGCTGACGCCCCGTCAGCCGCCGCCGGTTCCGACCGCCCCCTCAAACAGACTGCGGACCCCCTCCCCTCTGACCCGCGTCAGCCGCCGGGGGCCGGTGCGCGGGCGAGCGCCGCGAACGTGAGAGGGAGCCCTGCGGGACCCTCCCTCTGAGCGCCTCCCGTCAGCCCCGGCCGGGTGGGGCGGGCGGCCGTTCAACAGAACTGCGGGACTCTCCCTCTGACGCCCCTGGCGGAGGGGCCGCCCCGTGCGCGGCTTCCAAAGGACTGCGGATCCTCCGTGCTGATCCGCCCCGTCATGCCGCCCCGGGCCCCGGTCCGACGCCGTCAACAGGTACTGCAGGGACTTCTCCTCTGCCGACCCGTGGGCAGCCCGCCGGCCGGGATCGACGCGTCAAATCAGACTTGCGGACCCTCCCTCTGACGCCCCGTCAGCGCCCGGCCGCGTCCGACCCCGTCAACCCGGACTGTCGGGACTCTCCCTCTGACGCCCCGTCAGCCGCCGGCCGGTCCGACGCCGTCAACAGACTGCGGGACTCTCCCTCTGACACCCCGTCAGCCGCCGAGCCCATCACACCAACAGAAGTAAATAATATTATGCTGCTTGCATGTTTAACAAGGACGCTAGGAGTGCAGCCACTGCTCTGGACGTTGGAAAACAAGACTCGTTATCTTTTCCATCTCCCTTGTTTTGCTTTGACCTCTGTTTCATGTATCATGTATCTGTCTCATGTGCGTGACTTGTTGATGATTTGATCTATTTATAACACACCATGCATCATATCCCACTCCTTGCTCTCATCACCACCCAAGCCAAACACACCGTTTGCTTTAAAATAGTATTGAAGAATGCACGATAAATACCCAGGCTCGGCGCGGCGGCGGCGGCAGCAGCGGTTCGCGCCACCTGGCGGCGCGAAAAGCGCGCGCCACCGACGGCTGATCGTGCTGAAGGCGGGTGCAAAGGCGAGCCGAGCGCGCGGCGACGCTCGTACAAAGCCCGCGCATCTGTGTACAAACCGATTATCGAAAAGCGCGCGCGCGCCCGTGTAGGCGCGATATGTGTGCGCGTGGGCGGCGGGCGGGAGCGAGGGCGAGGGCGGGGCGGGGCGAGGGCCGGGGGCGGGGCGGGCTTCGAGGCCGAGGCGAGGGCGGGGGCGAGGGCGGGGGCGAGGGCGAGGGCGGGGGCTGGGGCGGGGGCGGGGGCGGGGCGGCGGCGGTAGCGGCCGCCTGCCATTGCACAGTGCAGGGGCGCCGGTGGCGGTGAAGGCGCGCCTCAGAGCCGCGACTCCTCAGGAGCGCGGTGACCGTTGGTCAGCGCAGTGGCGCCATCTGCGATCGGCGACGCGCACTTGAGCTTGCCGCTGCCGCCGCCGCTGGCGTCCGACTGCCGGACGAATATCTGGATCTTGTCGCCGAAGTGGCCGGTGTCGCACAATCCGTCTATCTGCCCCTACTACTTGCCTTCGTCCTCGTTTTCACCCTTTTGGTCGGCTCTAGCCCTGGACTTCCTGGCCTATGACGATCCACCTGCCGACGGACAGGTAGCGGAACCCCGTCAGCAGGGGGGAGGGTTTCTTTGTGGTATGTGTGTGGCCTGGGGGGGGGGACTGGACGAATCTCAGCTGAGTTCTGCTACGGCGGCACACAGGCAACTTTAGCCAGCAGCTGCCAGCCAGACAATCTCGGAGATTGCAGCTCAAACATGAGTGCATTGATTAAAGCAGGATCAACGCTACTAGGACCAAGGCCCTATATAGAAGGTAGCCTCACCAGGCAATTTGTTAACATTCTGCACCAGCCGCTGTGTGACGTCACTGGGTGTCTCTCCGCCCGCGTCTCGCTGGCGGAGAGACACCCAGGGACATCACACAGCGTCACTGTGACCTCTGACCTGACCGTGACCTGATATTTCACACTGTGATCTGACCTAACCGTGACCCTTGGCTCCGCCCGCATGCCGCTGGCGGAGCCAAGGGCATATCCAAGAGGGTACCATGGGGCCTGGACACCCGCGGTTACCCCCTTGGGCTGATGGGGCCCATGCACTGTCTTTTGTTTTAAGGGGCCCTTGGTTGACCAGACAGGCTCTCAGTAGGTCTGAGCAGGCCCTCTGTCGGTCTGAGGGGGCCCTTTTTCGGTCCGAGGGGGCCCTTTTTCGGTCCGAGGGGCCCCTTTTTCGGTCCGAGGGGGTCCTTTTTCGGTCCGAGGGGGCCCTCTGTTGGTCTTAGGAGGCCCTCTGTAGCTGTCTTAGGGGCCTATAGTATCCGGGTCTGAGCTCCCTGGTTCACCTGATGGGTCCCTCTGTTCGGCTTAATGAACCTTTATGTAGGCCTTTGAGGGAGCCTCTTGGTAATGTTTGTAGCGGCCCTATTCAGTCTTGGTGGCTCTCTATCTGAGGGAGCCCTCTCGGTCTGTGGGGACCCTTCTCGGTCTAAGAAGACTCTCGGTCGGCACTGAGGGCCCCTCGGTCAACCCTGAGGGGGCCATTTGATCTGAGGGGGCCCTCGCGTTCAACCTGAGGTGGCCATCTTTATTGAGGGGCCCTTCGCGCGCGATCATTTACGGGGGCCTCGGTAATTCTATCTGCTGAAAGCAGAGGCCTTTCAATCTGCCTGAGGTGCTCTGTCTGTGTATTTAGGGGCCCTCAGTCGGTCTGAGGGGCCCTCAGTCGGTCTGAGGGGGCCATCAGTCGGTCTGAGGGGGCCCTCAGTCGGTCTGAGGTGGCCCTCAGTCGGTCTGAGGGGGCCCTCAGTCGGTCTGAGGGGGCCCTCAGTCGGTCTGAGCGGGCCCTCAGTCGGTCTGATGGGGCCCTCTGTTGGTCTGAGGGGCCCCTTTGTCGATCTGATGGGCCTTTTGTCGGTTCTGAGGGGACCTCTGTCTGTCTGAGGGGGCTCTCTGTCAGTCTGAGGGGCCTTTGTCGATAAATTACTATTAAATAATTCCTATGATTGACATACCTAAATAGCTTTCGGGATCACATGGACAGAACCAAAATAAAACATCGCCCAATCCCTGAACTCAACCCATCCTAGCCAAATCCTATCAACATTGTCACAATCTTGCAAATGGTCGCCGTTTTGTTTTCGTTTTGAGAACGGTCCCAACGCTCTTGGGTCCCAGTGACACCAAGTGACGCCACTGAAGGGCCGATGCTAGCAAATAAGGCTTCCCTATCGCCCACAAACAGTTGAAGCCCCCCTGACTAGGCCTGTTTTGACCTGCTGAACTTACCACGACACGAAGTATCCCCATATGTTCACAATACCTTCTCATGACAATATGTCATTGACCTTTCCGTGAGCCTGGTGTTACCTTACTACCCCCACAGCTCTTGCAGTCCCCTCGCGGTTCATAGTGCCCCACCGTGACCTCTGTGACCTGAACCCGCACCTGTGGCCGGCGCGGCACCCCGCCGTAACCTGTGACCTCTGTGACCTGGACCACTGTGGCCTCCGGCACCCGCCGTGACCGTTGTTGTGACCTGACCCGCACCCGTGGCTCGGCGCGGCACCCGGGCGTTGACTTCTGTGACCTGGAAGCATGCCGGCACCCACCAGTGAGGCGTCTGTGACCTGGACCCACACCTGTGGCCTGGCCCCGCACGCGACCCGTGACCTTTGTGGACCTGAGAGCCGCACCAGATAGGCGGGGCCTGCCCGGCACCCCACCGTGACTCTGGTGACCTCTACTACCTGGACCCGCACCTGTGGCCATAGACCGGACCGGCCATCCGGTGACCATCTGTGACCTGAAGCCTTGACCTGTGGCGCATGCCCGGCTATGCTCTCGTCTGCGTCCGAGTCGGCGTGCTGAGGGCGCCATCTCTTGGGACGGGGTGCCGGCTCAATTGGTCAGCTGCGCCGCCGGAGCCAGTGACGTCACACAGGCCGCAGTAGATGACGTCACTGAGCTGACCGAGGCGTGCCGCGGCCGCAGCTGCGGCGTCAGCGCCCCCTCCAGCTCCACCTGGGGGGGGGGGGCGTGTCATCAGCGGATCGGTCTTCAACCACGCAGAGGTGAACACATTGCGTCACGTTAACAGTTGCGTCAGGCATACGCACGAATCATTAGCAGTTGTGGCATCTATGGACCGAAGTAATGACAACGTCGACACCCCTAACCCTAAGTCTTTGTCAGCTGAGACACCCGTATGCCGCAATATTAACAATCAAGAGATTACGAATAAGGGAGGTTAGCGATGCATTACACGCAGGCGTCAACAGGTTGACGCACGACGGAGTACCCAGCACTATTTATTGACGCACGACGGAGTACCCAGCACTATTTATCCCCAGCACTATTTAGCGTCGTTTACAGGGGAGACACGCACTATGTTTCACGCCTTCAATACACATAATTTACCGAAATAGCACGAGCACTACGAAATCGAACGTGGACTACTAACACACCCCAGAACACCGTCCGGGCCTCTACGTTCTAGTGGTGCCAGTTTTATAAAATATTTGTCCAATGTCCAACAGATGTCCAAGACCGTGGTCAGCTGTCCGTCCGAAACTGTCCGAAGATCATTGTTTGTCCGAAATCAGAAACAAAAATGCATGATATGGTATGGTAAAACGTTCAGTTTGTGATCGATTCACAATATATACATAATAAGGCATTTGTAGTCAAATAACGCAACAGTTAAGGAATATGAGAAAGCAAAAATTCATTATTCAGCATCCATTTAATACACAAGCTCATCCTTTTGGGCATTGGCATGTCCGAAAAATGTCAAGAAAAATATGCTTATGTCCGACCGAACACCGATCGGTGTTCGGACAAATTCGGATTTCACGAAAATTGTTTGCACGACTGGACACCACTACTCGTAGTCGTAACTATCTTCTTCTATGCGAGTGGCGCCTCGTCCTCGCTGCAGGGGGGCTCGCTCTGCGGGTGGCGCCGTTGCCGGCCGGCAGTGTGCTGTAGAGGCCGCCGCGGGACAGCCGGGTCGGAGAGCCCTGCTCCGCTTCTGCTGCCGGTTCCGGCTCCGCTGGAGGCGAAGAGAGAGAAGTCGGTCAGCACGGGGTAGGACGGCAGGTGGTGAAACAGAGGACGTATGTTGAGGGCGGACACGTCTATGAATCAAACACTTGTGATGACAGCAAAGAGTTTGGCAGACTTATGTATTGCTCCAGAGACGGATTTCGGATTCCTCGACTCGTAATTTACAACAGCCAAACTATGAGTTCAGAAATTACGAGACTTATACAGGATCCGGTGGACCTCTCGATATAATAGCGAAAGCGGATCGCGGATACCACCGATACGATCAACAAGCGAACCATCACAGCTGATGTCAAGCTCTATCGAGCTCTGTAAACGCCACGGGCACGTGACACGTGGAGTTGCAGCGCCCTTAATCCCAAATCATCATTACACTGAGAACACCGAACGAACAGCTCAACTCTGGACCAGATCACGGTACACTCATCGAGTCCACACTCTCCGCCCGACAGTGACCTCAGCATCATCTCTATCCCCCTACTCACTGTTCTCTGCTGCTGCTGCGCTAGCTGAGGAGAGATGCGTAGCCGTGTTTCCAGGCTCCTACCGCTCCTACCGCTCCTACCGCTGCTGTACCAGCGTCAGCGGAGGCGGCAGCGTCAGCGGAGGTGGCGGCGGCGGCGGCGGTGGAGGTACCCGCAGCAGAGGTGGAGGAGGCACCAGAGGAGGAGGAGGAAGAGGAGGAGGAGGAGGCGGCAGGACCGTCGCCGGTGGCCAGGTCAGCCAGCCGGGCAGAGCTGGCCTGCCGCGCTGGTATCCGGTAGGCCCAGTGTCGCGGACACTCACCGCTCTCCGAGGACGCTTCCTGTGGGCAAGGGGGAGAGAAAGACTGGTGAGTCAGTATCGTCAGCATAGGTTAGCAATCGTCAGCATCAATCCAGCATTCGTCAGATATCAGCATCATCGCATCATCAGCATCACCAGGATCACCCAGCAATCGTCACGCATCGTCAGATCATCAGCATCGTCAGCATCAACAGCATCGTCAAACGATCGTCAGCATCGTCAGCAATCGTCAGCATCGTCAGCATCCCAGCATCACCAGCATCACCAGCATCGTCAGCATCATCAGCATCGTCAGCATCGTCAGCATCGTCCGCATCGTCAGCATCGTCAGCCATCGTCAGCATCGTCAGCATCAACAGCATCGTCAAATCATCAAGCATCGTCAGCTCGTCAGCATCGTCAACATCAAATCAGCATCGTCAGCATCGTCAGCATCGTCAGCAATCGCTCAGCATGTCAGCATCGTCAGCATCGTCAGCATCGATCAGATCAACCAGCATCGTCAGCATCGTCAGCATCGTCAGCATCGTCAGCATCGTAGCCTCATCAAGCATCATCAGCATCAATCAGCAATCGTCACATCGTCAATCGTCAGCTGTCAGCATCATCAAGCGCATCATCAGCATCATCAGCATCATCAGCATCATCAGCACCAATAGCATCATCAGCACCATCAGCACCGTCAGCATAGTCAGCACCATCAGCACGACCAACAACCAGCAGTCAACAGCGCCAGTATCATTAGCGTCATCAAAATCATCAACATTATCAGCACGGTCCACACCGTGAGCAGCGCACAGTCAGAACCGTCCATCAGGGGTCAGGCGGGCTCGCCGTCAGCAGTGCCGTAGCGCTCTCCCCTCCCCTCACCTCCCTCTCCCCTCCCCCTCACCTGCGGCGCAGTTGCGCAGCGTCTGCCGCTGGTAGAAGAGGATGTAGGCGTCCGGGGTGACGACGCTGGCCGCCTCCACACGCTGCACCCGCGCGTCGTCGTAGCTGTACCAGTTGCCGTCCGTGGCGTTGCGGCATAGTGCTGTGGGGCGAGGCGGGAGAGTTAGAGGAGGGCAAAGGACTTGGCAAGGAAGGTGGGAATGGCACCGAGTGACCGAATGCAGGTTGCAAAATCGTGTGGTAGTAATCCAGGTCTGGTTTGTTGTAACCGAAGGTTGTTTTAAATCTATTCAATGCAATAGTGCAACACCGTTTGTTTTTTGATTTTTTGTTTTTAACAATAAAACCGGTTAGTATTATCTCTATAGTCAGAAGCAGAAGCAGAAGCAGCAGCAGCAGCTAACAGCCAACACTAAAGTTATCAATACAATCATTTGCAACAAATATCTTCAACAAAAACATATTAAATCAGACCACAGAACAGACGTGTAGCTTGTATTGGAATGCAAATAGAAGACAAACAGTCCATGAGACTCCGAGAACAACTTCTCTAGAACTCGCGATACAAGCACTTCCAATGCCCGCTCTCCCTCCCTCTCCTTCCTTCCTTCCTTCCTTCTTCTTCCTTCCTTCTTCCTTCCCCTTCCTTCTTCTTCTTCCTTCCTTCCTTCTTCCTCTCCCTCCCTCCCTCCCTCCCTCCCTCCCTCCTCCCTCCCTCCTCCCCCCTCCCTCCCTCCTCCTCCTTCCTCCCTCCCTCTCCCTCCCTCCTCCTCCCTCCTCCCATCCTCCCTTCTCTCTCTCCCTCCTCTCACCCGTGTAGTGGCCGCTCTGCAGGTCCTTGCCGTGGTGGTTACACACTCCGTACAGCTCGTACACGCCCCCGCTCTTGCAGCCCGCCTGGCCCGACCGCTGGTGCCGTTTCCATGGCGACCAGGCGCTGAGGAGGCTGAGGCCGCCGGCGCCGGGGGCAGAGTCAGCGCCCGCGGGACGCTGCGACAGGTGCTGCATCATGTCCAGCCCGTGCCGCGGGAACTCCACCAGCGTCGTCAGCTTGGACGTGCTGCGCTGGTTGTTGGTCTGAAACGGAGAGCGGGCGAGTGCGAGTTGTTTGTCTGAAACGGGCAGGCGGAGGGGAAGACGGTAAAGTTGATGGTCTGAAGAAAGGGCGGAGATAAAGTGGAAGGACATAAAAGACCCGGGAGGATGAAATGATGGCTCATTTGACATAGCTTAACGCCGTTTTCGGATTTCTTCACAAGATGGGCTTCTGAGATGAGAGCTGCAACATTGATGAAAACAGCAGACCCTGCCGGCACTCGCGCGGTTCTCAGACTTCGGAACATCATAAAACGAACACAATAGACACAACTCTAGTGAACATCGTTAGTTTACTGGGGTTTCAGGGCGGGCGGACTCCTCCAACCAATTTGCGCCCAAAAGGTGAATACTGAGAGAGAGAATGTCTACAACGTATTGCTGAAGTTATTCACAACTCTCTACAGCAGCTCTGAGCTGCTGACAAGGAGCCGATATCGACAGCACACAGCAGCATGATGACGGAGTTGACGAAGCCACAACTGCTGCAGGCCAGCTGTAGCAGACACCCGTCGCTTGGCGTACCTGAAGCGTTTGAGGTGGATGACCAGCATGTGCAGTCGCTTGGCGTATCTGCCTGAAGCGTCTGAGGTGGGTGACCAGCATGTGCGGTCGCTTGGCATACCTGTCTGAAGCGTTTGAGGTGGATGACCAGTATGTCCGGGATCGACCAGAGACTGAGCCGCTTCTCTGCCTGCTGACTTGACTGACATCCGGGACACCGCCAACTGTCCTCCGGTCCGAGCCGCTCTGACCTGGGGTCACACAGGGGTCACAGGTCATGCAGAGGTCACAGGGGTAACACACATCGCATAGGGTCCCATAAGTCATATGGGCATATAATCACAAATATCATAGAAGTCACACAAAGGTCACACAAAGGTCACACAAAGGTCACACAAAGGTCGCACAAAGGTCACACAGAGGTCACACAGAAGTCATGTTAAGGCGATGGGAGGCCATCAAGGGGCGACCGTGTGAACAATGGCATGAGTTAGGCTTTGGAAGATCAAAACCACATCACACGATTGGGATGCAGCTGTTCATTGTGCATTCGTCGTACTTGAAATACATAACTCCTCCCTTACCAATGAAGTACTTGAAATACATAACTCCTCCCTTACCAATCAACATCGTGGCTATAGAGGATAAGCTAGATTGTTATACATCTCAGGCAAGGAAACTGATAGGTCAGCCGGCAAAAAACACATCACAACCATTAACAAATCGGAAAATAGAAGGCAAACATGGCCAGCCAGCGTTTTCACTTAATGCACCAATGCTCGACTAAATGAGAAAAAAGCTCTGCATGAAAAACAAAGCTAACAATAGAAAACGCCCACTGCCAACCACACCACCACCCCACAGCAGGTACAGCCAACATGTCATGCACATTACACACTCTCCTAGTGCAGTATCTCAGGCCTGTCTGTCTCACAACGACTGGCAGCTAGTTGATTGGGATATTAGATTTAGGTCGCACCTAACACTGACTTTGTCTACGTGGTCTTAAGACCGCGCCTAACACTGACTTTGTCTGGATGTCTATGGGAGATGATGATGATGATGATTTGGGTTTAAGGGCACCTCAACTGTAAAGTTATGTGGCGCCCATTCTATGGGAGATGGGAGATCAAAGCCGCGTCACGTCTACTGATGATGCTGATAATGACTGGGGTTTTAGGGCGGACCGACAACAAAGGTCACATGGCGCCCACGTGGCGTCTACTGACTTTGTGTAGAGCTGTAGGCACTCCTGCAGGGTGACCGGGCTGAGCGAGTTCCGCGACACCTCGCGAACGGTACGGTGCTCCTCCACGTAATCCTCGGTGGAGGTCAGCACACTGCGGAACACACGGGGGACGAGGTCAGCACACTGCGGAACACACGGGGGACGAGGGCAGCACATGGCGAACCACCAGCGGGGACGAGATCAGCACACTGCGGAACACACGGGGGACGAGCAGTCAGCACACTGCGGAAAACACACGGGCGGACGAGGTCAGCACACTGCGAACACACGGGGGGACGAGTCCCAGCCACACTGCGAACACACGGGGGACAGTCCAGCACACTGCAGAACACACGGGGGACGAGGTCAGCACACTGCGGAACACACGGGGACGAGGTCAGCACACTGGCGGAACACACGGGGGACGAGATCAGCACACTGCGGAACACACGGGGGACGAGGTCAGCACACCGGGCGGAAACGACACGGGGACGAGGTCAGCACACTGCGGACACACGGGGGACGAGGTCAGCACACTGCGGACACACGGGGGGGACGAGGTCAGCACACTGACGGAACACACGGGACGAGTCAGCACACTGCGGACACACGGGGGACGAGGTCAGAACACTGCGGAACACATGGGGGACGAGGTCAGCACACTGCGGAACACACGGGAGACGAGATCAGCACACTGCGGAACACACGGGGACGAGGTCAGCACACTGCGGAACACACGGGGACGAGGTCAGCACACTGCGGAACCACACGGGGGACGAGGTCAGCACACTGCGGAACACACGGGGACGAGGTCAGCACACTGCGGAACACACGGGGGACGAGGTCCAGTTACAAACTACAGCGGAGGCCAAAGACACGGTTAATCATAGTCATGAAGCTGGCGGTGGTAGACTGTGGTGATGATGATGATGATGATGATGAAGAAGGCTTACGACCGTCACATGGTTGTACGGTAGTAGACCGTGCAGGAAGGATGAGAACGGAGGGAGGGGAGGGGGTCTGGCCTGGCGGGACACACGGGACGGGAACATGAGGTCAGAACACGATCAGAGACGCGTCAGGATCGGAGACCTACTGAGCTGGGGTCTGCTATGGACAGAACACCGCAACGAGAAAACAACACGTCCTGGGCAGAGAGAACAACTGGGCAGAGAGATTAACAGCTGCAAAGTAGTATGGTGATAGCTAGGGCTCGCCAGGCCACTGACCACTGAGCTAATATGACAATGACGCAGCGGCAGACAGCATCGCGAGAACTGAAGACTAAGTGCGCAGTACACGACTCATTGGAGAGTAGCTGCAGCCAAGTATTGCGTCTCAGTCGCGCTAGTCAGTGGGGATATCCCCGCTACTGTAATACCACACGCCCAGAGCTGCGCTACAGACGTTTATTCCGTTAACGCTGCAGCACATTCGGGGAACACCACACGCTCTGATTCAGCTTATCCCTCGCACCGACGGGGGTCTGAGCAAACTTAGAACCGGTGGGGGCGGGGGGGGGGGCGGTTAACCCGCGCCCCGCTGGGGGGGGCATATTCTGCCCCCCCCTCCCGGATTTTCTCAATAACTCAAAAACCATGGCAGATACCGACGTGAAACTTTCAGTACCTTATCCTACATCAATTTGACATCTTCTCCAAATTTTTTGATGATATTGATTGATAACTTTGGAAAAAAATCACCTTTTGATGACGTCATGTCATGCCATTTTGGTGGAAAAACGATGAATGTTGGAAAATTCGTAGAAAATGGAGGTGTAAAGCAAATAAAAAAAGTCAAACACCGTAGGTAGAAAATTGCATTGTCTTCAAAATGGCTATCTCAGATTTGCAAAATTTTGAGTTTTGACCCCAAAAATCCAAAAAATTTTTTTTTTTTCAGAAAAATTCGCACAAAACAAAAAAATCTAAAATATTTCAAAAACGGAATATATGTAGAGAACAAGTATAAGCAAAACCCAAACGCAAATTTCAAAGCAATATCTAAGTTTTTGATTGACTTATGATCTCCCCAAGTGTAAGTAACTCATGACGTCATTTTTGCGAATAACTTTTTTTGACCTTTTTTGGACCAAGATAGAGACAAATAAATATCACAGCTGTTTTCTGAGACAAAACTTGGACTGCACAAATGTGTTTGTTACAAAATTTCATTTGTAACAATTACCTCATTTAACCTGACTTTGGACCTTTTCACGGTGTCAGATTGTCAAAATGGCTTTCTATTATCGAATTACACGTGCTTAAAACAACCCATAAAACATATGTCGCATGACTTTCTGGTAAAAACCTCTTGCCATCAGTGACCTTTTGTGACCGATATTGACCTTGACATTTGCTTAAAAATTTCACTTTTGCTTAATGCAGGAGTTTCATTATACCTTTGAGAGCACTTTGAGCTCAAATAGTTACAATCTAAGGCTTTGGGTAGAAAATATGACCCAAAAACTAAAATATCACCATTTTGAACTTTTACCTGACCTTGACCTGACATGTGACCTTATTTCGAAAATTTTCACGTATGCTTTGGGTGCGTATCAATGAGACCTTTCCATTGCCGTATTGCGCGTCTCGCTACGGTCATTGGTTCAGAAGATAAGGAGCTGGGGCGCGTTCGGCTGGATACCCCAGCGGGGCGCGGGTTAACCGACCTCGCAAGAGAATATCTCGAAAACTACGAAGAACATTCCAACATGCATTCTTCTGCTTAGCTCCAAAATAGTGTATTGATGAAAACTGATCAGATATAGCTAGGTTTGTTCGATTGGTGCACATTTTAATTTTCTCCTACTGGCTTATGGAGGTCACGAAATCGACATGACCTCAGGTCATCTATATACAAATCCGAGATAAACGAATTGTAGATACATATGTCCTTATTACATACCGTGAGTTTCAAACCATTTGGTTAACCACTGTGCCTTTGGCATGTCAAACGTTCAGAAACGTGACTTGCGGTCAGGTCATTTAATGTGACCTGACGACGTGACCTTGAAAGTTAGGTCAAATCTTTCACAAAGTGTGGGTAATTTATGCCAAAACAGCTGTGCAAAATTTGACACCGGCCGCTGTGCGCCGCCGTTTTTCCGCTACTCCTGAACAACCTCAGGTGGGGGGGGGATATCCGCCCCCCGTCGGTGCGAGGGTTAAGGTAGACTTCCGACGCCTGCCTGTCACATCCTGTCCTGTGTCTTGCCCTGCTCTGCTTTGTCCTGTTCCTTGTCTTGTCCTGCTCTGCTTTGTCCTGTTCCTTGTCTTGTCCTGCGCTGCTTTGTCCTGTTCCTTGTCTTGTCCTGCGCTGCTTTGTCCTGTTCCTTGTCTTGTCCTGCGCTGCTTTGTCCTGTTCCTTGTCTTGTCCTACTCTGCTTTGTCCTGTTCCTTGTCTTGTCCTGCTCTGCTTTGTCCTGTTCCTTGTCTTGTCCTGCTCTGCTTTGTCCTGTCCCGTGTCTTGCCCTGCTCTGTCCTGTCCTTACCCGTGCCCTGCCTCCTCCTGTCCAGTCCTAACCCGTGCCCTGCCCTGTCCAATCCTGTCCAATGTTGATGGCGTCCTGCTCCCACCCCACCACTGACCTGTTGATGGCGTCCTGCTCCCACCACCACTGACCTGTTGATGGCATCCTGCTCCCACCACCACTGACCTGTTGATGGCGTCCTGCTCCCACC